>JACTOM010000049.1:0-105868 GCA_015832385.1 Elymnias hypermnestra | reverse complement strand
AACAACTGACTGAGTGGGAATCCATTTAACACCCTCATCACCTGTAACTTTTCGGTTGAGTCTTCGTGCCTTTAGGATCTCCCCACAACCAACAGGCAAATCTAAAGAAGTGACAAACTCCTCCATGGGCCAATCAACAGGAACTCCTTTAATTAACCCCATTCGAGTAATGTTGTATGTTGGGATTACAACTTTATAATTTGCTATGTTAAGTAATGGAGAGTTCAAAAATTCATTTGCTGAATTGAAACTGGAAAACTCAATGCTTATTTTGTTCCGTCCGACATTCTTTACACCATCGTTGACAATATTTTTTATTTTATTATTGTGTAAAAATTGCCCAAACTTTATTGCCCGTATAGAAATACCCGCAGATGGGTCAGCAGTTGTCCTCGAGGCGTATACGATGTAGGGTCCCTTGTCCTCTGCTGAGTATTTACGAATACCCTCGGTAAAAATTGGGTTTATATACGTAGTCTCTATCGACGGAGTTGATAAACTTGGTTCGGTAATCGTTTTTTTTGAAGTTTCCGCAGAAGCAGAAGAATCGCTTGGACGCTTGCGAGGCTGACTTTGCCGCCTAGCATGTGGGCAATCCATTGGAATATCGTCAGACGGCGGATCAGGAGGATCGGGCGGATCAGGAGGATGTTTATTACCCATTATTGCCTAAATACTATAACAATATAAATACTACAAAATATTATTAAGCACTAACCAAAGCAAATTCTTGTAATAACTACACAAATACCCACTATTATTGGTATATAATAAATTTAAAATCAAAATGGATGACAACTACGTGCGTCAACCACGACCCGCAGAGGCGAAAAAACCAATCAATCAGTTTTATATTATGATAATTAAATTTTTCAACGTTATAAAAATTTGGTCTAAATAACTAGCGAGGCAGTTAGTTATTTTGGCCAAATCTGGTAGAACTTTTCGCTATGTTTGCGACATTTCGATGCTGGTGTTTCTAGGATTTTTGAAATACCAATTAGGCAAATGTGAAAATATCCATTATAAGGTTTAAACTAATCAGTTAAATAGTCAGGTGGGTCACTCGCAACACTGCCAATGGAAGGAGCGGTTCGTGTGGCTCGTGTATGTCCGCGTAATATACATTTGCTGCTTGCGGGAGATAGTGGTGCTTCAATATGGTCTCTACAAAGTCCAAACACCGAGCCTTTGCAGTAAGTTTAATAGTTACATGTAATGCATGTTTTAAGTTTTAAATGTTTTATTCTTACCTAGTCGTTAACTCTTTATTAGTTATCTAGCTTAAAAAGGGACATGAAATTGCAAGAATTCCAAGTAACATTTTTGGTCCTTATTAATTTTTTTTCCTTGAATCAATATTTCTTGAATTAGGCCACAGATGAAACGGTTTTTATTAGGTCATATACTTGGTTGTTTTCAATTTCCCTTCAAAAGTGATCTTAAACAATGTTATAAACCACACAGATATTTGAGGGTCCACGACTTTCTCCTGTCGAAGTTTCTTTTTATAGAAGTATATTTAGAGGTTAAAAATATTAGGATCATCCAATTACTTTCTCTTTAAGAGATTTCTTGCTTAACCATGTTTGTCTGTATTTAGTCAGGAGTGGTAAATTTGAATGACAATTCTTCCCAACAATTTTAATACTGACCCAACTTACTCAGTTTGGATCTTTCTGAGGGGTTGTCTTTCTGGGGTGTATGTTATTACTGTCTGTTAGTTTTGTAATGTAAAAGTGATTAGTCATTTGTCTATCTGATTGGGTTTGTAGTGTGTATTCGGAAGAAGCGGCGTTGAGTGGAGCATGGGCGCGTGGTTCACGAGTGCTAGCCGTAGGTGGTGCCGATGGAGAGATACGTCTCTTAGCTCCTCCGCCTACACCAGCCCTGCTGCACTTAGAAACAAGCGCACACGATCTTGGCGAGTACATTCTTTAAAGCTCTTTTAAAAAACACGATTGGTTTTGTTCATGATATGTGTTATTGTCACTATACATATTTTTAGATCTTAGTTCTTAACTAAAACTTGGTCCTAGGGTTTATTATTTCGATAAAAGAAAGAGTAGAATCATAGCTCAGCTAACATAGAGCATGAGCTTATAATAGGCCTACATGTAAGTCTTCAACTACAGCCAATAATAGTAAAATAGCAGTAAGAATAAATAAATATTTTATATTGTTACCTTGCTCGAATAAACTTTTCATAACGCCTTTAACAGCTTTATCTTCAAAAGGAAAGAAAATAAATTAGGGCTTTTTATTCTGGCAGGGGTGCTTAGCTGCGGGTTTTGCCCCAATACACGGAAGCAAGAAGACGAAGGGGAAGGGGATTCGTTTCTCTTAGCGACTGGAGGCCGTGATGCTCAGTTGAAATTTTGGTGGACAGAAGTGGATGATTCAGGTGGCAAATTGGTGTTGACGTGTGCATTGGAAGCTCACGAAGGTGCTGTACAATGTGTTCGTTGGGGTGCTTGCGGAACTCTTGCCACGGGTGGTGCGGATCGCTGGGCTCGGGTGTGGCGTATAAGGGTGTGCGATGGACGGGTGCTGGTGACAGCATTGGCTGCGGTACCTGCGGGTGCAGGGGGCGCTCCAGCTGTTTGCCTTCCAGACAGCGATGCACGTATAATAGCCGTAGCGTCTCTATCCGGTGCATTTACATTGTGGCGACTGCCTGGTGAAGACCATACAGAAGATGTGGAGGATGCAGAGGTTCGTGCATGGGGAATTCCCGGAGTACTTAGATGGCTTCATGACTACGTTACTTGTCCACCAGGTGATTTTGCCATCTCGATCTATCGAATTATTAACATCAACCATTCCCGAATCGACCTGAACACTTGGTCTAGTTGTTCATCAAGAGTTCACTGATATACACACACAGGAATTGCTTTATATAATAACGAAATTGCTGAATTTAGTCTAGAGAGAGGAGAATATTTTTTTTTTTTTGCTTAAACACAAAAATAATAAATTTAACAATTTTCTATTATGAACTAGGGTTGTAAGAGTTTGAACCGATGTGAATTTTTTTTTCATGTACTTCTTATGTAGGCCGCTCTTTATCGGATACGGAAGTGGTGCGACTGGAGCAAGCAGTAAATAATGCAGGAATGACTGGGTCAAGTCTTTTGGATGCGAGAATGGACGAGCTTCTAGAGGCATTTGGATGTGGTAATCAACTAAATATAATTCACATTTCTAGAAGAATTCAGTTATTACTCCTGGTGACTTTTGCGATTTCTCGCCCTCTTTGCGTGAGACTTAAAGAAACGCCTTTTTTTTTACTAAATTGCATACACCATAAAATTACAAATGGTGTACGTTCACGGTAATACAGTTTAAACGTGAGATTTCCTGAGATCCCTCTCTTACTCGTAATCCCTTGAGATCAAAATTTAATTATTGGCCGCATTTGAGTATTATTACCTCATTTATCTTCATTCCCAAACGGATGCTTTGAGGATGAGGATGCTTTCATATCAATCATTAAGAAAAACGAATGCAAAAAGAAAATTTAAGCTTTATGTATTGCAGGAGAAGAAGATGTAGTCGAAAAAGGTGAACGGAGTCAAACGCGAGACAAACTAATTGATGAGATACATTGGCTACGTCGTGGTTCTCTACCAGATGAATTGGTTCGTATGACATCAAACACCTATTTGTTCCATAATAAACGTTTACTATAAGTTATATAATAAAATAGTAAAAGCTTATAATATGTATTTAAAATTGTGAAACACATTCAATTCGGGCATGTCTGTGTAGTTAATAAAAAACTTCATCTACAAATTATATCTAATCTTTTTTATCTAATTTGAAACAATATAAACATTTGTGAGCTTAAGATTACTATAGAAGTAAAAAAATTGTCAAGGAGAGGTTTATAATCAAAAGTGACATTGTTTTTTCTGTTAAGAAATTCTCAGCATTTGCCAGAAGTTGGATTGTTGGCGGTGTGCTCTCTCCTTGTGCTTCGGAGATCACCTAAAGTCCTTGGTTTTCCGTTTGATCTCTGTCGTGATTATGAAAGTGAAGGAATAAAGAGTGCATTAGTGTTTGGGCATTCACCTGAGCAAATGGTTAATCTTTGCATGAGATTATCAGTCATGCGTTAGACGGACAAATTAAGGGAATGGGAAAGAAGAGAATATTAACGGTATTAAAAATGACTGTATTTACTCAGGAGGTGGGACTACAGCATGCTTTCCGTTGTCCATTGACACACGCACCTATATGGGAGCCGGCTCGTGCTGCCGATGGCTTTACTTACGAGCGTCAGAACTTTTTACACTGGCTCGTAGCAGAAAGCGGTGAGAAAACTAATAATTCATCTTCATCATAGCTTCGACTCGCTGTTGGCGACCTCGGAACTCGGATTAAGCAGTGTCTAAGGAGTAATCCTTAAAATGTCACACTATATTAAAAAATAATGTCGTGCCACTCTAAACTTTAACAAAGTGCTGGCCAATGACTCTTTCCAAGCATATTCCGCACCAAAATTGCATTTGGCGATAATAATGGCTCTTTCTCAATCAAATGAAGAAAATTTATCACATTTCGATCTCGATACTTTTATCTGTTCTCTCGTGCATTCGGTGTCAAGCAGTTCATGGTAGAAACCGTACTGAAACGACGCTTCCAACGTGTTGTTGTGTTTGTAATTCCTTCCTAACTCCTGGTAGTTCACCTCAAATATATAGAGAATGTGAAGTAATAGTAGGAATTTAATAATAGAATTGTTGTGCCATATAGATGAGCTGCGTTCGCCTGTATCGGGACGACGACTTGCATCGACTAGTGTAGCCCCAAATTACGGAGTACGAGACTGTCTTCGGAGACTAATGGGTTGGCCACACTGACGCTATTGTTTCAAATTACATTAGATATTTTTAATAATTTTGAAATAAAATTTCTTTACGTAAACTTGATTTGGGGTGACAGCTTACACCCCAAGCCTCCTCCCAGCTTAAGTGAATTTTGGGACGAAGGCGTACCGAAAAGTGTGATGAGAAGAACGGAGTGATCATAATAAATTGAAATAGTTTTAGAAAATTAATATATATTAATGTTTTACTTCGGTTGTGTGGTATAAAGCACACTCAGTTTTTTGACGCTTTTTGTATTTAAAATGAGTTTCATTTGTCACTCTGACATAAAAAAATAAAAGTGTATGCGTACAAAGTACACATATCAGAAGTGAAACTTCTTTGGCAAACTAAGTCTTGTGTATGTTTATACAAATCTAAAACTCTAGATTTCCGAGACTTAGAGGGAGGGAAAAAGGATGATATGTTAGGAATTTAATGAATTTAATTGCCACAAAAATATTAAAAGTCTTGAAATATAATACAAATAAATTATATTTTATGAAAAATAGTATATTAAATGACTAAATGACGCGTGGCAAATTAAATTCCGCACGTTATTTGTAAATATTAAAACTCCTTAACCTTCAAACGATTTAGCATAAAAAATGCTGCACATCTTCGTGACACTTAAGAAGTTTCATTTCAAAAATTTATGCATTAAGGTAATACATTATTATTATATTTTTATATACCTTTGTGTGTGATATAGCTTCTTTTTGAGTGAATCGTTATACATTCCTATATTTACAATTAATATATAAGTCAAGTTTGTATAAATCTATATTTTGCCTCCTTTAATCTACGGCTTTAATTTTTTTTTATTCTGAGTGTTATCTTTATCGAATTGATGCATTTGTGAATGATTATTGATATATTATTGCACGAAATTAAATATTGTATTCTAAAGAAAATCAGTTTATTTTTGTCCTATTGTAAAAAGAACAATCAAACTATCAAACCTCCATTGTTGGGCGTCGAAATTCAGTGATAAGTATAAAGCATATCAATCTGCTTCTAGTGGATTTAAGCAGCAATTTGGCAAAATATAATTAGAAATTGCTAGGAATAAATGCTTTTTTCCTCAAACTGATAAGAATTTAGTTGAATTGTCTAAATTAAACTAAGAGCTCAGGTTTAAATATTACAATACTATATCGCTTCCTATTATGTAAATTGGTTTACTTGTCATTGTCAATTTCCAACAAATATCTACTTTTTAAATACAGCATATATCGCTGCTTTGGTCGAATACAATTTCAAATATTCAAAATTTTACTTTAGTCATTAATGATAGCTAAAATCAGAATAGTCTATATTTTCTAATATAAAATCGACAAAAATGACGCTGTGGCAAAATTTCATCATGTCTTTGTGGAATTGTGTCACTATTGCTCCAAAGCAGCGATAAATTATTAACTAGCAATGCCCCGAGGTTTCACCCGCGTGGATCTCGTGGCAGTGCAAAGTCTACTAAGTCAGACTATAGATTTATTTTCGTTAAGATAAAAGTTTTATTTCACTTAGTTTTTACACACTTGCTTTCAGATTATTGGATACACACTTACATTCATAATCTAATTAATATACAGATTTTACTTTGCAATAACTAATACATTTTTAAATTCGTAGCTTTATACGTAGAATATCCGACATTGATTAATTTAAAAATACTCTACAGGCATTGAAATACTTTTCTAAATGAGATCAGTAATTTTTAGCTTGATTATAACAAATTGTTAAAAATACAAACAAAACAATACATAATAATTTGACACCTATTAAAAAATATACATTTAATAGGATAAGGATTAATACAGAGTAATAAATAATATGGTTTTATTATGGTCGGCTTCATTATTATCCTTTAAAATGTAAAAATGTAGTTCTAGTGGCATAACTATAGTAGTTGGATATATGGCATCGCCGACTTTTTTTGTAAATTTTGACACCTTCTATAATATTACAGAATTTATTTTTTTGTTCTATCTTGAATAGTTTTCGTAGCGCACTCGATAACAGATTTGTTGTTTCACACCTTGGGTTAAAATAATATGCCTATGCAGAATTGTAATGGTCAAAAAATTTTTGAAATCGGTCTAGTAGTTTTTATGTGAAAACGGAAGAAACATACATTCTTACATACATAGATACATAAACACAAATGTTTCCTCTTTATAATATTAGCTTAGATAACTCCTTCTTATTCAATCTTATTCTAAATTCTATTTTAAATTCTGATTGTTATTGGCGAGAGGATTAAAAGAGGGTAAAGTGAAACTTCATTAAATGTTTCAACGATCTCATTTTTATTTATATTACTTACAATTATATATTTACAAGTGAGGCAGTAACAGTGTCAACGAATCAAAATTACTTCAACTCCGTATCACTGCACATCGTCGAAATTATAATAACAAACGCTGGCGGCCGTTAGCCGATGGCGAGTCGGGTCAAACAATAATAACTCACAAAATGCCACTCTTCATCGCTTGGCGAAAGAGCGTGGGCGAACCCAGGATCGGAATTGAATGATTTCGATGTCAAAAGGAGATCGGATCAGGAATACGATCCGCGATCACCACAAACGGGACTCATCACCGATGATTGTAATTTTTAAAACACTAGCGCCGGAACGAGTCGCCCTGCGGTCTAGCTCCTATCGGAAGAGTTTATATTTATAATAATATTTACAAATTTTACAAAAGCCCTTTGGATAGGGCGATCGGTATGGACGCGTACCCTTCAGCACGTTGAAGGCGAGGGGCGCGAAATGGCCAGCCGCTATTTTGGCGAATCGTCATCGTGGCACTGTAATCTGAAAGGATAAATTTGGTAAAAACGTTTTCCAGAGCAATTTAGGGCTTGACTGTGATCACACCTGATGATACAATAAAAGATGGAAGCAAGCTGATCTGGTAAGAGGCATTATACTACTTATGGTTTCTACACAGCATTGTATCGGAACACAAATACTTTCGTCGTCGTCGTCGTCGCTTCAATCGATGGACGTCCACTGCNATCGTCGGTCCACCTTGTCGGGGTCTTCCTACACTGCGTCGTCCGGTGCGGGGTCGCCATTCCAGCACCTTCCGGCCCCAACGTCCATCGGTTCGTCAGACTATGTGCCCCGGCCATTGCCACTTCAGATTCGCGATTCGTATTCCTAGTTCTGGCAAATACTTTACTTGGTCAAAAAGCTGCATGATTAGAAAATGGAACTTCCTAAATTCGCCCTGCTACCTCTGCTAGCAAAATGCGTATATTCAGTATTAAAAACAATGTAACCATTAAAACCAAATGACAAATGCGCCAAACAAATCTTAGATATATTGCGGGTTTTTACAGTAATACGGCAGCATAATGAGCATTTATTACCTAGTAACACTAGAAGTGTTACAACTTTACAACTGCTAGGAGTCGAACCCTGAACCTTGTAATACCAACGCAGTTTATATGAATAGTTTTTGGAGTTAAACTTCTCTAGGCGCGTGAAGGTAAAATGCGTAATTAATTTCACGATAATGCAGCATTTTTTATGCTAATTCGTTTGAAGGGTAGGTGGTTTTAATATTTACAAATAACAGGTGGTATTTTAATTTGCCACTGGTCATTTAATAATTTAATATACTATTTTTCATAAATTAAAATTAAAATTTGTACTAATTATCGACGCTTTCAATATTTTAATGACTTCTACCTAACATATCTTCTTTTTTCCCTTCTTCTAAGTCTCGGTAATATAAATTTTAGATTCGTGTAAGTTTTAATTTAAAGAAGTTTCACTTCGGACGTGTACTTTGTTGTGCACTCACTTTTAACTTTATTGTGTCTCGAGTAGGTTATATATTTAGTCTATATTATAAATTGATAAGTACTTATAGACACAGATAGACAATAGGGGGGGTGGAGGAGGAGGAGGAGGAGGAGGGGGGAAACTTATTTTGAGAAAGTGGGGTGCATTCTTGTGGATGTCAAAACATTTCATATTTAGATTACTTTAGATAGAATACAAAATAAAAGGCGATTCTAGAAATCCTATGCACCCTTGCATGGCAAGAGGGGGAGCGGGTCAAAATCGAATTTGAATTTGAATACTTACAATACGAGCGTAGCTAGCATGATGAAACGAAATCGCGGTATAACCAGTGCAACGACTGCGACCAGCAGCGTGGCCATCAAAGATGGAGCTCGCGGTGCAGAAACAGCGTTACCATGCTGCATAGCAGCTGGCTGCTCGCCTGTGAAACAAAATTTCGTCATAAAAAAGATGCAACATTCATAAACTCCCAATTCGCTATGAAACATTCAGTGTTCGGTCAAAGGCAAAGGAATTTGCGTTGCTAGAGATTAGAACTAGAACCAGTAATTTCTCTCTATCTGGTATATTTCGTTACTCTTGGCAATTTTACATTACTTCTCTAGTTTTAGTCATTGTCAACAGCTCTTTTTCAGCAAACCGCATCCAGTTTTAGGCGGGCGTCTTCTGTCTCTCCTGCGCGATTACTTCTCTAGTTAAGCCCATTGTTAACAGCTCTTTTTCAGCAGACCGATTTCCAGTTTTAGGCGAGCGGCTTCTGTCTCTTCTGCGCTATTACTTCGCCCATTGTCAACATCTCTTTTTAGCAGATCGCACCCAGTTTTAAGCGGGCGGCCTCTGTCTCTCCTGCCCTATTACTTCTCTAGTTTTCGTCATTGTCAACAGGTTTTTTCAGCAAACCGCATCCAGTTTTAGGCGGGCGTCTTCTGTCTCTCCTGCCCTATTAATTCTCTAGTTAAGCCCATTTTCAACAGCTCTTTTTCAGCAGCCCGCATCCAGTTTTAGGCGGGCGACCTCTTGCCCTATAACTTCGCTAGTTACGTTGTAGAAAGGACCACAACAGGAGATTTTATATCTCCCAACGATCCACAATATAAATATAATTACTTTAGATTTCATGAATTGTAAGATTATTGTGGTGAGAAAATAATAGAAAGTAAATTGCCTCGTATCAAGTTAGCTCATTACCATAGAAGACTATAACAATAATTAGGTAATCATCAAACCAGTAATGACTTATGGAGATGCATACCGCTAAGTACGTGGAGCACGACGGAAGCAGAGTCAAGGTTAGAGGGCGAGCAGGAATAGTTGCCAGAGTCTTCTCGTCGAGGATTGTAGATTATCAGGTTACCGATCTGTAATATAATTACATTGCATTTAGGCTCTAAAAAAATTAGTGTGTGCTTAAAAATACGCGATAAAAGTGAAAACTTGAGACCAATAATGCAGTCGCATAATTATGAATTTTAATTAATATTAGGCACAAGAATCGACGTAATTGGCCATCATAGCTCATTAAATATAATTAAAACCGTAAATAAATTATTGTCAACGATGTATTATCAGTCATATTATACTAATTAACGAAGTAAAATAAAGCACTTTTGTTTACTATAACTTTCGTGCTCATTTCGTCGATGATAGCCGACTTTACACGTTACATAGTCTAACGTTTGAGCTCAGTGTCATTCAATATTATTATATTTCAAATCTAAATACAAAACTTTAGATGTCCGAGATTTAGAGGGAGGGAAAAAGGAAGATATGTTTGGAATTTATTAAGTTTAACTGTCATTAAGATATTAAGTGTCGAAAATTAAAACAAATAATTTATTGATGTCTCAAATAACGATTTGTAAATAAAATGCCACATGTTATTTGTAAATATTAAAACTACCTAATCTTAAAACCAATTAGCATAAAAACGCTGCATATGTTTTTGACGCTAATCTCGCGTTACATTCGTAAAAATTTTAGCCGCCTGCGCCTAAAGAAATTTCACTTCAATAAGAAACCTGATTTAGTTTAGTGTAGGCACATTTAAGGACAAGGTGTAAAGGAATCCGACTTTATACGAATCACCGTTACACACCCGACTATATCATTCAACATCATTCAAAAAAGGAAACCTGATGTAGTTTTGGAGTCTTCTTAGCAAACACCGCAAAGGAACTCTCATAACTATAGTTCTTTAAGATCAGTACATTGGAAGCAATAGTGATGCTATGCTGCTGTTTAAAAATGCTGCTTATAAACACTAGTAATTAATTTTTTAACAAACTTTTGATCACAATGTCAAAAAGTAAACATTTTTAAACAAAATTGTTATTAAACTGCAAACCGATGCCATGTTTTCAAATGTTATAAATGTTTGTAAACATTTCTATCATTGTAGGAGTAACTATAACATCTAACAATTTCAAACATTTGAAAATGTTTGTAAACATTATAAAACAGCGGTGTGGGTGCACCATAATAGGCGAAAAAACCTAAAGTTAACGACCTACTTAAAGACGAAAAATATAATAGAGTGGCTAAAGAAGTTTTCACTTTAAAAACTGTATAAGTAATGAATAATATTGCAAGTGTTTGACCGTTGTGTCGGGTGCAAGACGCTCCATACGTATCTCGACCAGGCTGCGGTCGTAGTTGAGCACGCGTTCGTCGTTGTGGTACCAGAAGATGTAGGCAGGCTCTTCAAGCGCCTGCGTGATGACACACTTCAAGCTGACCGTGCTGCCTGCCTTTACATACAGGTCTGCCTCACCAACGATCTCGATTTTCGGCACTGAAATAGCATAACCGCATTTAATTTCAACATAACTATTAATTTATCCCAAAGCAATACTTGCGTAAGATTAAGATACGAAGACGACACTATTATCTTTACATATATTAATTGAGATCTCGCGTTTCCTTAAGAGATAAATTCAAAGAATTTTCAATGCTCACAGTACCGCCGCGATATTTATTGAATAACATTTTCTATTTTAGTGTCAGAAATCATTAGTTGGGTTGAGCATACGAATTTTAATATGATATCCGAATCACTGTTGGGGTTGTCTCCACATAGTTTTAAGAAATATGTTAAAAACATTCTATTACAAAAGGCATATAATAATGTTGAAGACTGTTTAGGCGAAAAAGATGTTTGAACTTGATTCCACTTGCAAATGAAAAGTAAACATTTTGTAACGTAAAAAACTATATTGAAAGGAGTCCTTTGAGTTTCTTGCTGGCTTCTTCTCAGCGGAATCAACTTTCCGAACCGATGATTGACGTTAAACACTAATATTAAACCCTTAAACTGCCATGACATTGATACCTCCGGGAACAACTAGTTATATTCGAAAACTTCAATATCAAGATCAGATTCAAGGAAAGAGACCACCAGTGAGAAGGTGGACCTGTTGGCTCAAAAGTTTCTGGATATGGTTTATTCTTATCAGTAAATTCCTGGTCCTCGCAGATGTTTCTAAATTAAGCACCTTAAGAAGAATAAGATAACTAACTATACTCGTATATAACTGTTTAGCAACGATAATTGTTTGTTAAGGGACTGCCCAAAACAGGAGCGCAATGTTTTGACGGTTCAATTGTACATAATATACGAGCGTACGTAACCTAAATTAAATTAAATTATATAATTCAAATAACAATTTTAAATTGTGGATCGAAAAGTATGATTTAAAATTTAAAGTTCGCTCTGTTCTGAGAAGGACTCACAAATTAATGCTTTTTCTACTAAAACTACTACTTTTCACTTTTTAAATTCATTAGAATGCGAGTGAAAATTAGATAGCTCCCTAGCTTACAAAAAACTTGAACAAGCCCTTTTACGTTGTCAGCGTCCCACAGCTGGGAATAGGCTTCCTTACTCATGTCAGACAGGGTTTTAGGGTGAGGTTGAGGGTTTAAGACCTTAGCTACCAGGCCACTCCAATCTCAGTTAACTAGCTATATACCTATGCAGAATCGTTTCAGGATACAGGTTTTCTTCAGTTGGGTAAAGAAACAGTTCACGAGGATGTTGAAGGTGAATAATATTTTTCGTTCTTTGCGTTAAAATGATGTATACAACTTACCGACAACATTTAATTGGACAAAATGACTCATCTTGGGTTCAGTGCCGACCTGACACTCGTAGACACCGGCATCTCGTGCTTGCACATATTTCACCTGCAATGAAACAATCATTTTAATGATTATATATAGCGTAAACTAGATATACATTGTTTCTATAAAAAATCCGTTCAGAGGCAATTGAACGCTTAAAGTATATACATAGCAACCCATTAACATCCCACTGCTGAGCACAAGCCTCCTCACTCATAGAGAGTGGTTTTTAGAGCATAGACCCACCACGCTGCTCCACTGCTGGCAGGCGTAGTACAGAAATGTACTCTCTATTCCTTCACTCTCATAGTCCGATGTGACGGGAATACGATACGACCGGAGAGAGATCAGGCGTAGGACCGACGGCTTAACGTGCTCTCGAAGGCACGGTGGTGGATCACACCGCCAACTTCCCAACTTCGGGTAAATATTGAGAAAATCTTAATAGAAAACTCAATATCGATTTTTGAATTGGCCCGATCCGGGACTCGAACCCAGGACCTCATGTCTGTAGTCGAACATGCTAACCACTAGACCAATGAGGCAGTAAAATTTTTCACTTCACTGTTTACTAATTAAGCGTATTGCTATTATTAATTCTATTACATTTATCTTTTGGTAAGATAATAAAGCGGTAATCTTCAGGCAATTAAAAAATAATTATAGCACCTGCAAAGTCCAGGTGTCAGTGGCTTCGACTAGGAAGGCTTGGAAACGCTCATCTGCGATAAACGTGAAGCGGTCTACGGTCAGGATATGCGCGTCACGGCGGCGAATCCACGACACCGACTTATTACTCAGCTGCCGCACCTAAACGACAAATACAGTTATTTATATAATATAACCTTTATTTTACACTGCAGTAGTAAGTTCAACTGTTCTATAGAACCTCTTAAACCCATTAGATCGAAAGAAACCTTTACCCAAGCTAACATTAGATGGCGATCTGAAAATTTTCGCTGAATCAATTGAATTGATGTGTTAATATTTGAATAAACTGTATTAACATCAAGTGACATCTACACTAACTTAAGTTTGAAATTTGTACAAAATATTATATTATCGAAGAGAGTGTAAACTCACAAATGGAATTTTTAGGCTTTTTGTCAACATAAACGTTGCACTTTTAATCAGACAATAAACTGATGCTGTAACTGATGATGACTGAGTATACGTTAGACTTTCGATTGTCCTAGCTGTGGAGTGGACTCGATTCTGCGTCACCATTGCGAGCGTGACGGTTCACTGTTTGGTAAAGATACTTTTGCATTTATATTAACATCTAAATAAATAAATAAAATGAATAGACAGTTTTACATTTTCGCTTCATAGTTACGGTATACTATCAATACTAACTCATCTACGTATAAAACAACTATCTAGGTGTTTCATAGACTTCCTATGGGAACTGCTTCAGCGAATAGGAAGATGAAATCATCCATTTGGGTTCTTCTTCTTTGCCTTTTCCCAATTATTTAAGATCGGGCCTTCTTGTTTTTTGGCACCAGGAATTTCTGTCTGTGCGGTGCAAATCTCTGGACACGGTTGTGTAACACGTGGCAGGGGTTTTCCTCTTCTTTTCTTCTTGTCTGGGAGCGCTAAAGCTGTTTTAACAGCATGGTCGTCATCTTATTAAATGATAAACTGGAATCTGGATATAAGATCTATGTGGAGGAATTCAAACCTTGCATGGAAGGTAGGCATGTGTACCCAACTGCGCTGTGATGTTGTTGGGAGCCGTAGGGTCGAAATAAGGGCCTGTATATAGTCCAACGTAGCGTCTTCCACGAGCAGCGCCTGCCTCACCACACGATAGCACTGCAACAGATAAACATATAACAATTAATATGGTATATTAAAAATAAATCATTGCAATGTAATGGACAGAAGCATTTGAGGGACTGTGGCCTATAATTATTTCAGGGACAGCTTAAAAGAACCGGATACGCATTAGTGAACTTCAAATAACGTCCTTATTTGCGATAGTTACTTATCACACCTGTATCTAAAATATATTAAGTTTCTGGCATTATTCTGCCCTATTATTTATTAACCTTTTTATTTATACAAATGTTGTCTCGAAGAGATGACTTGTAACAATAAGACCGCCTTTGTATGTTTATGTCATAGTTTTTTTTTCTGAATTTGTTCTTAATGGTCTCTCCCGGAATTGTAAGCATTCTCGTTGATGCGAAAGGGAGTCAACCACGCCCCCCTCCCGCACCTACCTCAGCACCCGCGATCGCCCTCTCCCCCGCTTGTTACGGTTGCATGTATTTGCCGGGTAGGATTGTTGTATAAAAGGCCCTTTCAGAATTTGTAGAACTTTGAAGAACCAACAACCAAAAAACGACCGACTAAAGCTTCAACAACTGTAGACTCGAACCCTCAAGAACATGAAGATCGAACGACTCAATCTTACGACCTGAACCCGTAAGTCAACAATTGAAGACCTAAGATCGAAGCTCTAAGAGCCCCATACAGTCCACTAAATCCGTAGGAATTTGTCTGATTCTGAATCCCTCTGTAACACTCGTCTTTATAGAAATCATTAAATAAAGTAGTGACAGCTTATTAAATGGCCTTATTAAATGCATTTGCACGTTACAGGCCTCCTCACTCATAAGCTTAGATTCATCAGCATCCTCCAAAGTTAGTTTATTTTAACGTGCTGGTACTTTTTCGCCAATAAAAGAGCTTTTAGCTTCAAGCTATTATGGACATTGCAAATATTCCTCATTAAAGAGACTAATTAAAAGTATCATTTAAAAAGACCACATTTTAATGAAAAAGAAAACAAGGGGTAGAACGACTTTTACTACAAACATCGCTTCTAAACACTGAGCCATCACAGCTTTGCCTGCAAAGTTTATTAGAAAGCAATGTTAAATGATAACACATTCCTAGCTTTTAAGTTTAGATTAAGTATCCATAAGTACGTATATTTGGCGTGAGGTTTATGAAAACGTTCTCGGAATACTGCGGATAATCTCCCATGTCTACTTATTCCTTCACTGAGTTTTAATATCGTCCGTGTACATAAAGTATCACTTTGCGCCCACGGGATTCAGAACTTGCGATGAAGTTTTTGAACATTAGAATTTACGATCAATTTTCGAATAAATGGCTGGATTTCGTAAATATTTAATAAAATTAATTTTCAATCAATTAATCAAATCAAAAATCTTTTGTTCAAGTAGGCATATTACAGCACTTTTGAATTGTCAAATTATATTTTTTTCCACACTCTGATTCTAATATACGTCTGATGATGGTACTCAAGAACGGTTTAAAATCTAAAGTTACGAGGGTTCCTTCGCGCCCTGATCCGAGAAGAACCCGCAAACTCAGTCGGGTATTTTTTTTTTGTTACCATCATCATTACAATATCATATTAGTTTACTATATTTTAATTAAAATTAGAGCTATTCGTTCACTCCCAGGCGTTTCTATCGTTTAGGTAATCTTGCTACTTATAATACGATTTTTCTATCAACTTTCTTTTAACAAAGACTTTGAATTTATTAATTGACATCTTTAGAACGTCTTTTGGGAGTTTATTATAGAAACGTAAATTTATTTATATTATATGTTTTTATTTATGTATATTATATGTTTCACGTTCTCTCTGGCGCAGTGGTGTAAACACTCGCTTTACTAGCAGAGATCCCGAGTTTGAACCCCGGTAGAGCGAATTTAGAACATTGTATTTGTAATTTGTCTAAGTCTGGACTGGTGGGTGGCTTCACCTGTGGCCAGTTACCACCCTAATAGCACAGGCGTACTACCAAGCATAGGGATTTGTTTTCCGGAAT
Organism: Elymnias hypermnestra; assembly: GCA_015832385.1. Classification (NCBI taxonomy): domain Eukaryota; kingdom Metazoa; phylum Arthropoda; class Insecta; order Lepidoptera; family Nymphalidae; genus Elymnias; species Elymnias hypermnestra. Next base: position 89,243 of record JACTOM010000049.1, on the reverse strand, counting down.
AATGCTGTGTAGAAACAATAAGAGGCATATCGTCTATAACCAAATTAGCGCGATTCTACTTCGATTTTATCATCACTTACCATCAGGTATGATCATAGTCAACCGCTTACCTTTCAGCAAAAAATAAAAGAAATATGTGATTAGGGAAGTCTTATTTGTCAATATTTGACTTTGGATGGATTGGAAAATTGAGACAATTGAAATAATCGAATTTTCCAGTGCCCTTTGAAAAAATTTGAAATCATTACATGACACTGTGTCCTTAAGCTTTGAATGTTTTGGATTATGTAAATAAATCGCCAGCTTTGGTTTTTAAATTTGTATACAATGATGATACCTTCATTCTTTACTGGTGTCAACCTGTCCTGCCTGTTTCTTTTATTATTGTCAAGTTATTCCTTGACTGTGATCTTATCTAATATTTATCATTATATTTAGCATATAAATAAATAAATTATTACAGCATTGTATCGGAATTCAAATAATTGCTTAACGGCCCGTCTTGTAACGCCCTGGTAATGTGATTAGAAGATATTTCCAAATTTGCTTTAATAGAAGCCTGAACCTACTCTAATAAAACGAGCACCGGTGAGCGGTTTTTTATATACCAAATTTAATTAGAATTTGTTAAGCAGTTTAGGACTTAAAACATAAAAGATTAGTTTATACTATTAGTATAGATAATACAGTCAACGTTTGCGTAATTTCTGTCTCCTAGCTGTTCTATAACGAGTTGGCAACAATTCTCGCTATGTTTAGTTGCACTGAGCTCTGCGGTCTATGCATTTGCCAAAAAACAGCACGTCATATTATCTATGAAGTGAAATTTATATAATAATAGCTATTCACCGCGGTGTAACCGCTTAAACCCGATGGAAAATAGCGATATGCTTTCTTAGTGAGCAAAATTTAAAGTCAACTGGGGTTTAATTGTAAAATGGCCTCATAAAGAAGTTTAACTTTGAAATATTGTGTCATTTATGGCAATGCAAGGCTTTGTATGAGGTTATCTATAAAAGGAAGCTAGCATACGAAACGTAACTGGCTGTGAGAGGTAGAAAATATGTGCTTGTACCTCTTTTGCCATTAGAGTAATATGCGACACCTAACTTTGTATCTTCGCTAACTCAAATGGCAGTTTCCTCAAATTTATAAAACATTTATTAATGAAAATTGTACCAAAAAGTCATTCCACGCAGACGAAGTCGCGGGTTCAGCTAGTTTACACTAATGACCTTGTTTTTGTTTATATTGATTTACTGTATATTAATGGTCTTGTGTACCTCTGAAAGTGCAGTTTTTATTATGTATTAGCCTTAAGTTCCCATGTAAGTGAATATTTCTTAATGGAAATAAATGTCTTAAACCATACTTCCCACGTCAGGGGAAGTCTCACTGTCAAATATAATAGGCGCAATACGTGTCAGTGAGGCGGCCTGAAGTGCAGTTGCCTCCTTCTGATAGGCTATCATCTCGTTGAAAGAAGCGATGGAGAGATAGAAAGAGCATCAGATGCCTCTCTTCTCCGAAGCAAGAGGCTGGGAGTCGTTACGAACATCTTTTAGCTCCACTTTGAACCCGTGATCTACTTTGCCAGCCGCAACAGGGCTTGTCAGAGAGAATGTGCAAGCGGACCTCTGACAATGTCATCAAAGGTTGACGAGGGTGCCATTGGGTTTTAGTGGGTATTCTGTGTGTATTCTGCACAGCCAGTGAGTCCCACACACAGTGCGTAAAAGCATTTCCCAGCGTTAAAAAAAGGTGCTCCAAAAAAAGTTTTACTTCAATATAACATTGCGTGAATAATGCTTTTTATGAGTGTTACTAAAAGATCGATTTTGGGTGACAGCATTATTTAAGTAAAGAGGCGATAGTTACTCATTATTCGCAAATTTTACTAGGTTAAGTGGTAAAACTGTGAGATTCCATAGTAGTGTTTCGTAGTAGCTCCGTTATATCGGGGGCGGGTTGTTCAGCTCTTCAGGCCGTCCTTTGGCCGCGCGCCAATGTCCTAGATCTGAACGCAGATGGCGTGTAATATATCCGCCCCATTTCACTCAGAGCTTTAATGTATTTACAAGCTTTAGATGTCGATAAAAATGAACCAAGCTGCAAATTTTCCATTAAGGACGATAAAAATGGACTCTACAGATTGAATATCTAAACTAATATTATAAAGAGGAAACTTTTGTGCTTTTGTATGTTTGTAACGTGTTTTACACAAAAACTACTGGACCGATTTTAGAAATTTTTTCATCATTAAGAAGCTGCATTTTAACTGAGCAATTTAGGCTACATTACTTTCTAAAAAAAATAGGGATCCCTAACAACAATTCTTTAATGTAACCTGAGGTGCGAAATAAGTCACAAACAATCTATCATCATGTGCTCTGCGCGAACTATTGATGTTAGAACAAAAATATGTCTGACGATATTATAGAACGCATTAATATCTACAAAATAGTCCATAATACTATCTACGCAACTACCGTAGTTATGCCACTATAACAACTTTTTTACATTTTAAAATTTAATAAAAGTGGCGACAATATTAAACCATATTATTCATACCTCTGTTTTTAACCACAACCTATTAAATGTTTCAACGTTTCAATACCTGTAAAATACTTTTTAAATTATTAAAATCGGACATTCCATTCAAAAGATATAACGAATTTAATTTTATTCATACGTCACCATATACACATAAAGACTTTATGTATTCCAGAATTACTGTTTTTATTCGTTAGCAGAGTTTTTCTGGAATATTCAATACACATATTTGTATATCTGTCCTAAAGTAATTAAAAACTAAATGAAATAAAACTTTTATGTTAACAATATTAAATCTTTAGTCCGATTTAGTAGACTGCCACGAGAATGGCATATATACGTGAGTGAAACCCTGGGGAATTGCTAGTGCTACAATCTTTTTAAGAAGAAAACATCTTCAGATGTGCTTTGCACTTGATTTTATCGGTTTTGAATGACACTGAGCCGTCACATCACCTATGTAACATTTGTTTGTAAGAAATATAGTCGCTATAGTTTACTTCTATCCTATTGTTTTAAACACACACGAATAAATATATACAGATTGAGTATTATTACTATTTTATAAATATACTGACTCATATTATTTTGATACGAAATAAATCATGTTAATAATTTTCTAGCAATCAAAGTCAGTCAGCTTTTGTAAATATGTTCATATAATTAAATTCTCCCTGTAACAATCTCTAAGTTTGCGAGAGGGAAAGCTTTCGCGTGAAAAAGTTCAAGTGTTATAGCAAAATCCAGAATTGTTATATTTTATATTTTGAAAGCCACTTTTAAATCAGTTAAAATAATGCCCTGACACCACAAAATCTGATTAAACCATAAGTTGATTTTAACAGTTTAACATTTCAATGCTTCTAAAGCACAGATATTATAACTAAATAAGTTATGTTATTACTGCCAGGCTATCGTTGTAATTTTACCTGATGGTAAGGGATGATACAGTCTATGATGGAAGTATTTTGCTTGGCGACATGTCTTTGCTGGCAAAGACGCCCAACAGTAGATATATTAGAAAATTTCTAGTGAGACTGTTAAAATTAGATACATCAGAGCAATTTATACATCATATTCAAGAACTTAGTAGAAAACTAACAATTTATACCGATTGCCGAAATGTTACGCCATTATCCAATATTTAACTATGACACAAAAGTTATTCGTAACTGTCACACTTTAAACATGTACTTACATACTCGTTATAAGTTTGCGAAGTTCGCGTTTGGTAGTAGAGATAAGAAATTGGAATACTGCTAATAGTTCTATATTTCAGCAATTCAAACAAAATATATTTTTACTAGATTACGCACGCAACTTCGTCTGCGTGAATATGGGACATAAAGTATAGTGCCATCTATTCTATTTGAGAAAAAAAGGGACTTCTGACTGAGTTCGTTGTAGGTTCCTCTCAGAACAGCGGGATCTCTCATTTTCCTTAAGGGATAAATTGAAAGAAACATCAATTCACACAGTACCGTCGCAATATATATTGAATAACATTTTATATATCCGTAATAATTTTTTATATAATGTTCACTTACTCAGCAAAAAGAGTGAAACACACAATTTTAATACAACAAATAAAAACAAACTTGTGATGCCATATTTTAGAGCGAAGAAGGTTCAGAAATCATTTGCCGGGTTGAGCATACGCATTTTTAATAAATATGGTTGAAATGTCCTATTACAAAAGGCATATTTTAATGTTTAGGAATATTTAATCGACAAAGATGTTTGGATTCGATTCCAGTTGCACATGAAAACTAAAAACGTTGTAATCTACAAAAACTACATTAAAAGGGGTAACGGTTGAGTTTCTTGCCGGTTTCTTCTTAGCGGAATTAACTTTCCGAACCTGTGGGAGATTTGTTACCAATGGACAGACTACTGACGATTCAAAAGTGCGTTTTGAGCCTACTAGAATAAAGAATTGTTAATTAATACTGATATAATAAATACAAATGTGCTGTCACTTTCAATACATTATGTATGTAGTTTGTTCATAAAGATTCTCACCATATAAAATAGTATATTAAACTGTGTCCTGTTTGCCTTTTCAAAGACTTGTATAGTGGTTTTAGTTTCCAACTCAAACTTGAGGATATTCCGCCTGAAGTATTCGACTTGACTGTCGCTTTACTTGCAGATGTGGTTTGCGGTTGTTTATCTGATTTTTTTATTACGTTATCATGTTAATAGAATGACTAATGATTTTTATAGTAGAAAGAACGTTTGACTGTTAAACAGCATAATAGGATAAGAGATTTAGTCTATTTTCTCGTGTGTCTGAAGTATTTGAGTACTTAATATTTTTTTTCAGGGTCTTTTGTATTTTTAATAATACACGGCAGACCCATCGTAAACTTATAAACAAGCACACAAAATTATAACAATAAAATGAAGTATAAATATAATCACAAACAAGAAAGACTAAGAGACTCTTTGAAAGAATCATTAACAAATTTATAATACATAATCAACTTACCTAAAGGCAGGCAAATGTCCAGACTTTACTGTAAATGCCATTACTATACTTAATCCTTAAAGTGAAGAGAAGAAGAAATTTACTTTTTTTATCTATCACACACACCCACACACACACACACACACACACACACACACACACACACACACACACACACGCACACACACACACACACATTATTTCAAAGAAACAATTTCATGAACAAACTCAGGCATTTTTCATTTAATAATGCTGTTTTACATTACAATGTAATTGTTTTGTTTTTAACTTTTGTTATTAATATTTGAATCACTTCGATTAACGAGCACAAAAAGATAAAACATTGTTAGATATATTTCGAATTGAAAGGAAAAGCATCGAAAATCTTATAAATTACGGATAATCCAGAGGTTTAGTTTCACAGATTAAGTTCGTGTCTATTTTGTTATTGTAAAAGGATTATCCACCAGTTTCCGGACGACTGTCTCAAACTTGCCGTTAGTTTAATGGAGTTGTCACAGAATAGTTAGACAGAGGACACCTATTTCCAGACTCTGAATTAAGTATTTCCTGAATATATCTACGATTTACGGATTTCGATGTTCTCTCCTGGGTATAGAGCCCCTCATTAAGGGAGAGTTTTTAAAGATATAAAAATGAATCCATCAAAGAAACAAATGATATTATTTTTTTAGGTATAGAACTAGATGATAGACTTTCATGGACGGAACACATAAATTGTCTTTCTATGCAAATCAGCTTATTTTCTTATAAAAAAAGTAAAGGTAAGTAGCAGCCCATTAACGTCCAGCTGCTGGGCACAGGCCTCCTGCCTCATATGAAAGAGGGGTTTTAGAGCATAGACCCACCACGCTGCTCCACTGCGGATTGGCAGGCACAGTACACAAGTGTACTCTATATTCCATCACTCTCATAGTCATACGTGACGGCAATCAGCCATGACCGGAGGACCGACGGCTTAACGTGCTCTCCGAGGCACGGGGGTGGATCACGCCGCCAAATTTTTTCCAACTTCGGGGAAATATGGAGAAAATCTTAATAGAGAACTCAATATCGATTTCGAATTGGGACTCGAACCCAGGACCTCATGTCTGTAGTCGAACATGCTAACCACTAGACCAATGAAACAGTCTTATTTACAAAAATAACAGAGAAAAAAACGGCTGTTCAAGCTTATCATGAATATATATTTCTTCTCTACAACGATATAGCTTATTTATTTGGGGAAATTCTAGTAATATTAATAACTATTTTTTTAATTTCCTGAACTGGTTTATAAAAATATATAAATAGTTAAGGGCGAACTGTAACTGTGTTTTCCAATAATATTGTAATTCATTAGATTACTCGGACCATATTGAACAACGAGCTCAGGACCAAAAAAAATGCTTTATTTTGAATGATATTTCTGTGAAAGTAAGAAAAAATATCCCGATTGATCTGGTTTCTTCTCAAAATAAAGCAGGGAGCAACACTCGTAACTTTTAACGTAACTGTTACTGAATAACACTAATCCATGCGGACGAAGTCACATAAAGAACTAATATGATATAAATTTTTATTTTGTTATAATTAAAAGCAATTTCATTTTTTTAAGGTTTTAATTTTCTTTTAAATATTCCAATGAGTTTTTTTATAAGAGCTGTGTCTTGGAAAAACGTATTACATTTATAAATGAACTTTTACAAGATTATTGAAATTTCTGTAGCTCAAACTAATTGTCTTTCAATTTTGTGAGGGCAAACTTGTATAAGGTATTGTTATTATTTCACTATAAATTATAGTTCATGTGTAAAAAAGATCTGAAAGGATTTTATTAGATAGAAATCAATTACATGGATGTGATATATTGAAATCTACTTCTGATATAAAAGTCTGTATCTTACCGAATATATAGATTATTATAGATGTCACCTTTGTTGAAAGAAAGTTTATTAATTCAAAATCATATTTTAATTAGAAAGATTACAGACGATAACAAAGCGTGGAAATAAAATTCATTCAATTGTAATGATGCTGTTAAAAATAGACTCCTGACTGAGTTTGTGGTGGGTTTTCTCAGAAAACAGTGTTAAAGTCTTCGTAGCCTAATATTATAAGTCTTCCTTCTATGTTATATTTGTGATTTCGATTTAACTTTTCTCGGAAAAATAGGATAGAGATTTTAACACTGTTAAAAAATAAGTAAGAAGAACTAGAGTTTCTTCATTCATATGTGTCATTAAGTTGGCAAGAATCCAATAAAGGGCATAGCATCTCAGGCTTTCAGCTCACCCACATCTAAAGCGGACGTGGCAATACGAGCAATTATGAAGCAATTTGCGAATATACCGTATGCCTTATACATGAGAACGTTTACGAAATGCAGGACTATTTCGGGGACATAGTGCTTACTTCTGCATTCAGTTTTGGTGCATCAGAGGCAATAAACTGTCCGTTTGTATGACGAGTAAGACCCGAGAAGGCTCAATTCCAATTCACTTGTGATATGATGTGATTCACTCAAATGATTTCCCTCGTGTGATTCATCTCATACAAACAAATCCTGCCATGTTACTTTTGGTTTATTATCTTATTATACTTTTAGAATATTCCGATTCCGTCAAAATTTCAGGAAAAAACTTTGACCAGTACCATAACGATTTTTCAAATAAAATCGTCTTCAAATCTAGCTTGTAAAGTTTTTATTTGCATGTCATTGTATGGTGAACTATATAGGAAATTCAGGCTTCTTTATAATTTACCATAAAGGCGTTGGCAAGGAAATATATAATTTATCATATAAGGGCATTCAAACACAAACGTTTCAACTCAATTATTAAAGCTACAAGTTAACCCTTTTAAGACGGTATTTTTTCAAGAACTTTTTAGACTATTTTATGATAAGGGGGATAAAAAACTAATGAAGGATACAAAATTTATAATAATAACTTAATAACTTAATAACTTAATAATTTATTTTTCTACACACCGAGTCCAGTGCTTTTCTAAGGCTTCAAATCCCTTTTAAAAAAAGTTTTGTCTTGGACTCTGCCAAAATCTTTCCACGGCAGTTAATACCTCGTTATCGTCTTCGTACTTGTTTCCTCTAAAATATTCTTTCAATTTGGGCAAAATTAAAACCCCCCTTATTCGTCAGACCTGGGTGGTCAAACAATTCCAAGCCAGCTTGCTGAATGGCAGCCATCGCAACTGTCGACCTATGCGCGGGTGCGTTGTAGTGATGAAACATCAGGCCCTTTCGAAGTTTCCCTCTAATTTTCTCTTTGATGGCATTCCTCAACTTGGGAGTTAAGCTGCATAATATTGTCCTGTGATAGTTCCACGGTCCAGGTAGTCAATCAACAATCAACCAGATAATGCCATGGCACGAAACTTCTTCGGGATCGATGATGTCTGTTTCCATTGCGAAGATTGCTGTTTTGCAAAATGATGGACCCATGTGTCGTCCATTGTTACGAAACGAGACAAAACGTTTTCAGAATCTCCTTTAAACTTCGAAATGTCAAGTCGATTTTGTTTCTGAATGTTGGTTAACCTCGGCATTCGTCTTGCGGAGACTTTTATCATATTCACGGATTGTTTCAATATAGATTGAATACTTCCATATGAATTGCCTGTTTTTTAATCAAGTATCGGATGGTAATTTTTCGATCGCTCAATACAATTTTCTCGACTTTCGCAACATTATCTTGGGTGAGGGACGTCAATGGACGGCTGCAGCGATGTTCGTCTTCCTTACTCCTTCTACTCGAATTTAAGAAGCCCACCATGCGACAGTGGATTACAGCAGAACAGACTCTCCTAATCTTGCCTCCAAATCACAAAGAATCTTTTGCGCCGTTAACTATTTTAAACAAAGGTATTTAATAACTGGAAACACTGGATAACACGTTTCGACACGAAACAAATTACTACATTCAGAAAAAAGCAAAGGAAAATCGAAGCTTTTTTTTCTTTATTAATATTACAAATATGTGTCTGAGGTATGCCTGCCAGTATTAATGTTTTCTCACCAAGGAGTATGTCGTTCTCACTATTTATTGATTATGGTATAAGATGAATCTTTATGTAAAATGCTTTAGAATCTTGGTATCAATGTGATCGAAACTAAACCTGGTTATAAGCCTTTAGTCTGGTGAAAATGAACTTCCCTACAAAGTGTGTGACGATACAGTCTAAAATGGCAAGCTGCTGACCTTGTAAGACATAATTATCGTTTTCGTTGCGTCAAAATCTTTTCCTTGTTGGTGCTTTACTGAGCAATTTGTCATTTTCGAATGGTCTTTTGCTACAGTTCCCCAGATGTCTATTAGATACTACGGTTTTGCCAAAGTGGTATATATGGTTGTTCTTATCTGATGTGGAATCCAATTGGAAACTCTTCTCAATGCTCCTGTTAATGACGTTAGTTTGAAGTTCAGTTGATTAGTGTTCTGATCCCGTGCAAGTTTATCATCTCATAGTAGTTCTAAGTGTTATTACTGATGAAACGCGTGATTAGTGTCATGAATATGTGCAGCGTTTTTAATGCTAATCCGTTTGAAGGTTAGGTAGTTTTAATATTTACATATAACGTGACATTTTAATTTGCCAATCGTCATTTAATTTACTATATTTCCTAAAATATTTCATAAATTCTCTTTTCTACATTTTAAATTCAGAAACAATGTTTATATTATTAATTTCTAATATTCACAAAAACACGTCATTTGAGATATTACTAAACTATTTGTATTAATTTTCAACACTTTTAAATTTTTTAATGGAAATTAAATTTATTTGTTTCCTAACATAAGATATGTTCCTTTTTCTCATCCTCCAAGTCACCGAAATCTAAAGTTTTAGGTTTGTATAATTATAAACAGGACTTGAATATTAGTTAGCTAAGGAAGTTTCACTTCTGACAAGTGTACGCACGCATTTTTTTAATATAAATATCATTACTATTATTAGCGTTAATGTACAGTTTGAAACGTATAGAAATTTAATTGAGAAAGAATTGTTTGCGTAGCAACTCTGAGCAACAATGGCGATTGTTCGAAGTCGCCGTCTAAAGTTGCCGGTGTCGCTAAATCTTATTAATAATGAATAAAACTCCATTTAGACATTTGAAAGCTCCAAGCATCACGAAATTTATAACACTGTTTGCAATACTTGAACAAGATAAACTTTGTGTATATGTAGTTATAAATAAACTGGGAAAACGTTTCGGTTAGACATGACAAACATTTTCTTTTGAGACAAGTTATATTTTAATTTATATTTTCTATCATAGATAACACATACATACATAGCATCACGCCTCATTCCCATAAGCGTAGGCAGAGACAACGCTCTTCCACTTGCCACGATCCTTGCATAACTCCTTCTCTTCTTTCATTCTCATCAAACCTTTCATACAACTTCGTCGGTTTACAGTACTCTTGACCTGGCCCTTATTTAAAATGTCCTGGATTTGGTCCAGGAACGTTCACCTTGGTCTTCCACTTCCAACTTTCGCATTCACTCTTGACTCATAAATCCTTATTGACTATTTGAACGGGTACATATCACGATGGCGATTTTTAATTTTTAATTTTGATATAGAAAGCCCACACATACGGACAGATATTTGCATGGTTCGTCTCATCATCATCCACGTCACCTTGCCTCGGTCGGGACAGCATTGATCAGTCGAGCTCACGATTTATGTGATGATCTAACTGTTCAGGACGAGTTAACCCATGTAAGAGAGGTGTTACGTCGGAATGGACATAGATCCCCAAAACCCGTCAGCAAGCAGAGACACCATAAACGACCTTTGGAGGTAGAAAGGCCAAAGGCCTATTTACCCTTTGTAAAGGGAGTGACGGACAGAATAGGCAGGCTACTGCGAAACGATTATAGCATCAAAACTGTCTTCACTCCCTTACAAAGGATTATAAACATGGTAAGATCTCCGAAGGATCGTTTACCGTATCAATGTCCGGGCGTTTACAAAATTGACTGCAGCTGTGGAAGCTCTTATATTGGGCAAACGAAGCGTTCCATAGCAACTCGTGTGTCAGAACACATAAATGCTGTCAAGCACAACGACATACAAAAATCTGCGATCGCGGAGCACATTTTGCAGCAGGGAACTCAACACTGGATAGAACTTCATAACCCGAAAGTTCTTTCCACGGACCGCCATTATATGCCGAGATTAGTTCGCGAGGCCATTGAAATTAAAAAATATCCTAATTTCAATCGTGAAGATGGTTTTAAGCTGGCTGATACGTGGAATCCAGTGGTGAAGCTATGCCAAATGAACAAACGACGCAATTTTTCAAAATTAAAACGTGACGTTGTGAGTGTAGTATGCCGACAAATGGATGTGGGTGCCGTGAATAATAAAAGAATCAGACGTAGGGTAGACAGATNATACCTTTTTCAATTTTAGTCACTACGTCTTCTTTTATACCACAACGTTCTCTTATCACACTATTTCTCACTCTGTCACTCAGTTTTAATCCACTCATGCTTCTCAACGCTCTCATCTCTACCGCATTTATTTTACTTTTGTGATTCTTCTGCCATACCCAACTTTCACTACCATACATAAGTGTTGGCACCAACACTCTTGCAAGCACAGTCAGTCTGGCCCTTTGAGACACCATCTGGCTATTCATAAAGGCGCGCATGGTACCATTCACCATATTCCCTGCACTCACTCTCCTTTCAATATAACTTTCACATGTTTCACTTTCATGGATAATGGAAGGCTTTATATCTCCATTTTGAAATTTTATACCATTACGTAAGTCAAAAGTCAAAATCAAAATATTCTTTATTCAAGTAGGCTTTTATAGCAATTCGAATCGTCAACGGTAACAAAACTACCACCGGTTTGGGAAGTTGAATCCGCTGAGAAGAAGCCGGCAAGAAACTCAACGGTTACTCTTTTAGAGATAGTTTTGTTTGTTACAATGAGTAATATTTTGCTTCTGTGTGCAACTGTAGTCAAGTCCAAACATTTTTATAACACGCATTTTTTAAAAGTATTTTATGACATATTTATTAAAACTATGCGGAAGCAAATCTAAAACTGATTGCCTATCTTATTAAACATGCGTGTGCTCAACCTGACAAATGATTTCTGAACCAACTTCACTCTAAATTGTGTATTTCAAAGTTTTGCTGCATTAGTGAATATTATCACGGATATATAAGATATTATTTAATATATATTGCGACGGTACTGTGAGAATTGATGTTTCTTTAAATTTATCTCTAAGAGAAGTACGAGATCCTAATTGATATAAGTATCGCACAATTTCTTTTTGCTGCAGCCATTTTATTTTATTCACAAGTGATACAATTTGTCAAAACTATTTTCTTAAGAATAAATTTCTGCAAAAACCTACGAAGAAAAACTTTTTAATCTTTAAAAAACATTCTATAAGTTATAAACCATCAATATAATATTTGATAAATAAAGCTTAACTGATCGTCACTGACAGGTATGAAAAAACGATATTTCTATAATTGTTAAACTAAATTTATTATTTCTAAGTTTATGTTAACATTTAGCAAGTAATTATTTCCTACATTAGAAAGTGAACATATTCTCAATTTCTACTATTAGTATTTTGTTAAGCAATTTATACAATATATCATTTAATTTGAAACATAGCACACGGTGCTTTAAATAAAGTTTTCTTTATTTCTTTAGTTAACNGGTATGTAACCGTTTATAGTTTATTTTTCTTCAAATACATAAATTTTGTTTAAATTTTCTTAAATTCAAAATTATTTTGCGTTATTTATTAAAAACTCACGTAAAAAGTTTAAAAATGTCTTTCCTTGTCATTAAAAAGTTAATAAACTTTATTTTAGTTAGATTAGAAATTGGACATAGGTTTTTATTGATTTTACTTGATATACTACTTCCAAGTCATTGCAAAATTATATTAGAAGAACCTATACGGGTGTTCCAGGACGCTTTAACAACTTTCGTGGGTCCTTCAGCAATAATAAGTATTCACGTCACAAACAAGTGATTAATCTATCCGTCTTACAGCTAAATTTTCCTCTCTGACAGATTGAGTGATCGATTAGGAAATGTAAAGATACAAAAGCATAGAATTATATATTTAACTAGAATATAAATGCGAGTATGATACGTTGTAGTTCAATATGAACTTATACATTCGTAATTTATGCGTTTCCGTGTCAATATCAAAATATTCACTATTTAAGTAGGTAAGGTAGTTTGATGGCATCACTGGTGCAATGGTGTGAGTACTAGCTTTGCACGCACAGGTTCCTGGTTTAAACCTCGTTAGGGAGAATTTAAGAAATTGTATTTTTTAATTTTTATGAGTCTGAACTGGTGGCAGGCTTCGGTCGCGTAATACCACCGTATTAGTAAAGTACCACGTACCGCTCAGCAAAGAGATTTGTTTTCCGGTGCAATGCTATGTAAAAACCACAAGAGGCAAACTGCTTCTTATCCCTTCGACTGCCGCTGTGGACTATTGGTTGACAATTACTAGTTGACACGATACGATAGTTCTGTCCCAGCTCGTCCAATCATAAATATAACCATCTCTTTCTTTTAAATTCATATATATTATCTTTTTCGCTTCTCGGTAACTGTCGTCACGAAATATGCGTAGATATAACACCAGACAATAGAAAAAACAAAAAATAAATCTGTTACAAAGTGCCTCTTACTAAAAGGTGCGTTTGTCGCGTCGAATGTCGTTAAGTTTTTTGTGGTATTCTATAAACTGAGAATGTTTTAGTGATTCTTTGTGTTTTTGGCTATAAAAGTGATATGAATAACAATGAAAACCCTTGAGGTAAGCTTTAATTTTTAAGGTTAAGCCTATGAATACAAGACGGACTTTTTTCACATCTCAAAGTTTAGCGCATCATGATGCTAGACCAAAGTTTATATTTAATAAATAAAAGATAACATTGTATTATTTAACTATTAGCAAACATAAAAATTATAACATTTGGTAGTATTTCACGAACATTTAACGTGTGGGGCGGGGCAGGCGACGGTTATTTCCGTTAAAAAGAGCGAGTAAATTATGCGGGTCAATAAAACGCGGCTGAGCGGTCTAAGGGTCAACCGATAATCGCACTTCAATCTTAGACTGTATCATCACTTACCATCAGGTGCGATCGCAGTAAAGCGCTAACCTGTCAGCGATAGAAAATATCGTTATTAATTAGAGCAGTGTGTCTTTATGTAATAAACACCGACTCCGAATATAACAATACGAATAATACTATAAAAGAATATGCAATTATTTCTTACTTTTTAGAGCATATTAATGTATTTGTAAGTTTGTTTTGAAGGCGGTTCTTTTTTTGTTAAAATTTATATTTATTTTTTAATTTTTAGTGAATCTGAAGGAAACTAACAAATTTGTCTCAATATGTCTACACCTAAAACCCGTTTCTCATATGAGATAACACCATTTAAATGAAACAACTTCACAAAGTTAAATTTACATTAATATTGCCACACCCGGGTTCGAACCCGCAACCTTATACCACCGCTTCACATATAATTCACCTATCAAATATTGCAATGCAGCAACAAACGTAAGGTCATTGCCATTTGATTACAGACAGTTATATATTTTGCCAAAAATGGCACTCTTACTGTAAGCTGTTGAGGAGTTCCATTGATCTTCATATTTAACTACGACTAGCACTCGACCATACCGAAGTTACGGTAGGCGACTCAAATGTCTCGATAGCTTATAGAAGATTCTGCCGAGTATCCTTGATTTGCTCCTAAGAATTGAAGAGTTCCGTCACTTTGTTATGGATTCCATCATCAGAACCCTATCAAACTATCACAAAACAACCCTTGAAGTATATCCTTTCTAATAAAAAAGAATCATCGAAATCGGTTAGCGTGATCTTGAGTTATTCGTCCATGTGTCGCGCACATGCTAACGCAAATTTAAGACTTATCCGGTTTTGTCATGGATGCCATCATCAAAACTGGTTTAAAAAAAATACAGACGAATTGATAACCTCCTCCTTTTTTGAAGTCGGTTAAAAAAGGAATATGATTTGTAAGAGGGTCTCTAAGATTAAGCCACGTTACCACGGGATTGGGAACTATGCCGGTGGTACCATTAGGTTAGTAACTTTAATTATTAGCAAAATAGTTACTAGAAAGCAATATGTTACCGGTGATCGAACGCGACGCGTGACACGTAATGTGACGCGCAGCGTGACACACGTGCGTAATAACACTACAAATTATGTTCACGCGACGTGTCGCTGTCTGTTTGCAGCGATAGGTTGTCACGTTCCCGCGGTTGAATTAATTTGACGTGTCACTATCCGGAATGCAAATCACTTATATGATTCCGAAGTAATGAAGCATGAAATCAGCTTATACTGGCCGTATGTGTCGGGCGGTTTGTCTCGGTTAGCCTGAGAAATACGGGACTTAAAGCAACGCCTATTTGCCTAGATATTTTTATTATATTTAAAGTATCTTAATTCAAGTAAGCCTTTACAGCACTTATGAAACGACAAATATATTTTTTTTCCTCACACTAATTCCAATGTACTAAAGATAGTAGTATCTAAGAACTACTTAAAATGTAAAGTTACGAAGGTTCTATCACACCCTGTTCTGAGTAGAGCCCACAATAACCTCAGTCGGGAAAGGTAAGTAGCTGTCCATCAATCAGACTTCTGGCCGACTAGCTTCTGGTCCAAAAATGGAAGGAGAGCCTCGGGTCCCCAACAGCGGCCATGACCATTGTGGCGGCGATCTGATCTCATCTGGAACAATGGCTTTCCAGAGAGCACGGGTCGCTCTCCTACAAATCGGTGCTGTTTCTAACCGGCCATGGATGCTTCGGAAAGTTTCTGCATCGAATTGGCCGGGAAGAGTCACCCACTTGCCAACAGTGTGGTGCACTTATCGATCTGCGATCTCTCGTTGGGGAGCATTATAGACGCGATGCTCTCCAATGACAGGATGTTGGTAGTATTATCCTACTTTTGCGATGCTCCCCGTCACGGGCGAACGAGGCAGGGTGTTAAGTGGCGCGTGTTTGCCCGGCTTCTACCACCTCCGTCAATACTCAGTTAGACTCATCTGAGGTACCACTTCCGCTGGGTTTTAGTGAGTATTGCGAGGCGCTCCTCCCTCGTCGAGTCCCACACTCTTGACCCATAGTTTGGGGTTAGTGCGTAAAAGCATTTCCTAGCGAAAAAAATGGGAGTGAGGAGACCTCTGCCCCAGCAGTGGGACGTTAATGAGCTGCTACTTACCTTACCTTAATCTACAATATCAGACGACGCCAGCGGGTCCATCTAGGTCAAGTTCGATAAATGTCAAATGCCCGTATTGGCTGCTGGCTGGCAATATCTTGGAGGTGTCTAAGAGGAGTTGTCCACATGCTCCTAATCAATTTCTAGACAAACACCTCCACGGTGGATGATGTCTTTTATGATGTACGTCGGAACTTCTACTGTTATTTATTTTGCTGGATCTGGAGCCTCCTCCTCAGGTAACCCGAGTAGTACTAGGCAAGGGTGTCAGTCTGGAGTGGACGTAGCCATCGTAGACTTACAGCTTGGCTCTAGTTGGCTATATGTCATCTTATGGTGGCGCTAGTTAGTGGGGACCTCTCGCTGAAAAGCATTGCTGGTCCGATTCTCTCCAGTGAAAGATGGGTTTGGCCTTTTTCTGCGAGACAGAGGGCCTACGAGTGAGAGAGGGAGAATGGTGGGCATGCTCCCTCTTAAAGCCTAATGAGACGGGACACTAGGCAGCACCTTTTTGCGCACCTGCTCCCACTCCTGTGAATCCTCAGTCAAACAGATCCAAGACACCAGGGAGGAATACGCAAGTTGATTCTGTGGTATCTGACTTACGGGTGAAGCGGGTTCTGCTGAGTGTTATTAGATATTGCAAGATCTCTCCCCTTGCCGAGTTCCATACTCCTGGTCCAAAGGTGAGGGTAACCATTGCTTACATGATATTTAAATACTAATACGTGCAATTTTTCACTTATTAAGTGAAAACTTCTTTAAGCGCGCTATGCATTTTATTTGTGGCCATTGAATATAGTTTTTATTGTCAAATGAAATTTCGATCGAAATAAGGTAGGAATTGGAAAGAAATAGTTGAACTTCCTGTTATATACCTCGCCGTGATGAAGTTTTCATATCTATCGTGTGTTTTTTATGTTGAATAGGAAGCTTATTGTGTTATAATCAGTACACGATGTATGATATCATTAAAATCTCCTCAGCGGACATTAGCGACCAGCGGACGCCCCAAAAACCCCCTCCCCTCTCCACTGCGTATTAAAATACGATGAGCCCAATATGGCGGATGAACGATGGCCCTATTGTTTGCTTATTCGTTTATACTGACAATTTGTGTAAATCTCATTTTAAATTCTCAATGTGTATAAATTCCACGACACTCTGGAAATTTATGGTTTTGTCGGAATAATGGCATGGCTTTTCTAGCAGAGGCGCTCATTTCCATTCCCGACAGGGAAATAAAATGAAATTATATTTTCTAATTTGTTCAACTCTGAACTCGGAGGCTTCGGCCGTAGCTGACCTCCGTACCAGCAAAATCTTTAGTATCAAAGATTGTTATATTTGAAAGAAATCCTGTAACGGTATGAGCATTTGCTTTGATAGATTCTCGGCAGGGCATTACGAATAATGAAAATTGTTTTTCCTAATTTATAGTTCTGGACTGGTAGGAGTCTTCGGCCGCGGTATGTTACCTCCTACCAAAGACGAGGCGTCATTAATTACTATTCGGTGAGCAAAGCACTAATCGGTCTGCAATAATTATAGTTCTCGTATAATACGGTCAATTATTAAAATAAGTCACAAGTTCGGTTAATTATATATCTAAATTTATTCTTAAATTAACATATTTTAAAATTCATACTATCAGTTCAAATAAAATACTTAGTCATTTATCCAATCAACTTCAAATATATTTTCTTAAACTTGTATCTGGTAATACATATCAAAACAGAGTTTGTTCTCTCTGAACCGACCCTATAACTTGGATTCATCCGGGTTCCAGGGCTGATTTCGTTACTGAACATCTTGACGCCACCACCCGCATGAAGAGGGTTCCGTTTGGTTTTAGTGGGGATCCTGGTATTGCTAGTGAGTTTTAAACTCCCGGATGGAGGTTTGAAATTTTAAAAAGATACATAATTCATTAATGAAGGTGTAGGGAAACATTTTATAGCACCATCTTTCATCAATGAGTTCAAGTAGGTGGCGTAGGACTTGAGTAGAAAACAAACTTTTTATATTACTTGTTTTACTGCTAATGACGTAAATATATACCGTACATATTTGATATTAAATTATTGTTGTTTTCTTTACATTTAATCTCCATGAAAGCAGTATATAACTATAAAAATGCCGGAAGATTTAAATGGAACGAACCGGCACACGGCCGGATGCCTCTAAGCGTTCAGGAAATTAGACGTACGCATATAAAATGTGCCTTTTAAAAGTTTTATAATGTTAAATTTTGATAAAAATCTCTTTCGACAAAACATAAAGAATAATATTTTACGTTCAATTTAAAGTATAATTTCATTATAAATTAAAGTGTGTTTAGAAGTTGATAAAATAAAAATAAGGCAATCTATACGCCATTACTGAAATGATTTATGCTAAAATATCAAGTTATGCTATTTATTTTCCTGAATAAAATAATTACATACACACAAAAATTTTACAGTTTAAATTGTTTCCTTTTAACTATTAATATGAATTTTCAGCAATAATATGTGTAATGTATGTGTTTTTACAACAAAAAGGAGCTAAGGGTAAATCTTTTTATTAAAGGTTATTATAATCTATTATAGTTTAGACGTGAGAGTATAAGAATTAAATTTCTATCGATAGTACCATATAGAATTATGTTAAATCAAAAATAATTACATTATAAGGGAAATCGAATGCAAGTGAATTACATTTAAAGAGGGTCCTTGAACTTAGGAATTAGGCGAAGTAGCTATAAAAAAAAGTCAATTCCTCACTAATTAAATAGAAATTAAAAGCAAGTTAGACGTCTTCATTCTGGCGCCAATCCCCGTCTAGACGAGCTTTCGAGTTTGTAAGGCAAATAAATGTCAATTGTTATCAGAAGAAATTAGACAAACATTTAAAATCTTGAAAAATACTTATTGATTATATATACATTAGCCCTACGCATATATTTGTATGTATGTATACTTTAGCGGAAAAAATGAAATCTTTAACGATTTTTCAAATGTATCTTTTATGAAAATGATCGTATCGAAGTGAAATAAAAAACTATTTGAAGATAAATAGACAATCTATTTAATCCATATAATGGTTAAATTGAAAGTTTATCCTATCATATCCATTTAGATTTCGCGATACGTGTTTCTTGGAAAAGAAATTGTTAGATCCTAAAATTAGAAATTTTAAGCTTGAAGTTGGTTTTTATTTTACACAGTCACGATCATTTTTATAACCGTTAAATTGTTCGTGTCAACTATCGATTGACTGCCTCAACTCGGGCATTCGGTAAAATAAGCAACGTTCGTTAACTGTCATAACACAATATGCGTAGAGATAAGACTAGACAATAAAAAAACAAAAATAAAAAGGTACAAGGTGACCGTTAGTTAAGTAATTTCGTGGTATTTTATAAACTGTGAGTGTTTTTTAGTGATTATTTGTGTATTTGATTATATAAGCGATGTGAGTAACAATGAAAACCTTTCAGGTAAGTTTAAATTTTTAAGATATGAGCCTATAAATACAAGATGGACTTTTTTGCGCAACATGACGCTACACCAGTCATATTTAATAAACAAAAGATAATATGGTATTGTTTAACTATTAGCAAATATAAAAATCATAAAATTTGGTAGTTTTTCATGAACATTTAAGTCCCAAAAGCTTAACTTTAACGTCGTTCGGCCCGCGGGGCAATTGACGCAAAACAGTCTATGCGGGCGCGGGGCAAGAGACGGTTATTTTTCGTTAACAAGCACGGAAAAGTTACTGGGTTAACTGAAAAATACGGCCGGACAGTCAAACGGTTAAAAGATACAGTCATCTGAGAAATCGTTAAAAATTTTGATTCTTTTCTGATCGTTTTACTTTTTCACTACTATATATATGTCATACAAGTTGCCGAGAACAGATTCATGATTGTCTAATAAGAGAAAGGATCATCATAGGAGGTGGAGGTTACGACCCTGAGACATAAAGAAGTTGCTGAAAGAGAATACATACTTAAGGTAACATAAAGACAAATGTGCAAAAGGCGATTGTATTGCAAAATAGCGATTTAGTCAACCTTTGGGTTTAAAAAGCTGTTAGTAAAATGTATTATATTGGCTGCTTTGACATTACAAACCGACGCTTTGAAATTAAAGTTATACGCATAAGTATATGAATATATGAATGAATTGCTCTATATGTGTATAGATATAGAATAAATTTTAAATAAATATTGTAATGATGATAGCAAAAAAAAAACGTACACCCGACTGAGTTTGTTGTGGGCTCTTTTCAGATCAGCGTGCGCAGGAACCCTTGTAACTTTAGATTGTAAGTCGTTCTTTAATGTTATTATCAGTGATTCATTTAAATAATATATAGAAAAAACGATATTTGACGATTCAAAAGTGCTGTAATAGGCCTACTTGAATAAAGATATTTTGACTTTGACTTTATGTGTTATAGAGAGACGCCCGAAGCCGCATGTAGAAATCTGTCGACCGGCGCAATGCAGTTTCCCATTATGTAACACACGATCTCGATTTATCAATTGACATGTGATTATAAAGCTTCTCGCATTCCAAATGTGTCAAAAGTACAAATGACTAACTGACTCAACTTCCTCTGCATTATATAGGAGATAGAGAACAAATTTAATTAACACAATAAAACATTAAAAGTGCCTGTGTACAAAGTCATACGTAAGTGTCAGAACTGAATCTCCTTTGGCAACCAAAATTTTAAGTATTGTTTATATTTATACAAATCTTTGGATTTCTGAGACTTAGGTGGAGGGAAATGGAAGATATGTTAGGAATTTAATTGCCATTAAAAGTGTCATTACTTGAATAAATAATATTTTGATTTTCGATTCTCTCCACATATTGATTGTTCTTCGCAACCTTTTATAAGAAGAGCCCTCAACTCAGTTTAAATTAAACTCCATGAGGAAATTCATACAAAAGTGTAGAATTAGATCTACAATTGTAATAAAATTATACGTCTACGAGCTTTAGTGAGTCATAATCAAATTATGAAAAGGCGCCTTCGCAGGGGGTGCCACTATAACGTTGTAAACGTCGTAATAACATTATTTATTGCCAGAATTTGTTATACTTTAAAAGACTAAGTGAAGTAATACCACTATATATCTTTACAAGTCTTTTAAAGTGCTGCTTAATTATACTTACAAACGCAAGAAACATTAAAGGTTCCTTCTATTAATATTTTATGTTATATGCAAGAAAAGTATTCAGTAAGAGAGTGTAAGTGATTCATTGTAATAGATAAAGAGATACAGTATCGTTGTAACATATTTTATGTATAGTTAACAATATTGAAGAGCAAAAAGAGAAAACAATATGAAATACAATCATTTGCCGGCTTGAGTGTATGTATTTTAATAAGACACCACAAATAATTTTTGATCTCCCATTACATAGTTTTCGTTATAAATCTGTTGAGAATATTCTTATATACCAAACGAATTTGTACAAATTTTTTGAAAATATCAAAGTGTTTTGATTTAATTCCAGTTTCACATAGAGGCACAATTTTATGAAATGTAAATATATAAGAAATAAATAAATAAAATAAAATAAGCCTTTATTGCTCTTATTTTTTAAAATTATAAAATTAAACTATATTCTAGGTAATCGGATCTTCTTTCCTCACGGCATGTCTTTCGACAAAGGCCTCCTAAATGCCTTCCATCTGTACCTATCCTTTGCTTTACATAACCATTTTGGTCCTGCTACTTTCTTCAGGTCATATTCCCATCGCTTAACTGGTCTTTTTCTACTTCTTTTGCTGTCTCTGGGATACTATTCAGTTATCATTTTCTTCCATTTTTCTTTCTTTTCTCTCATCATGTGTTCCGTCCATTACCATTTTAATTTTCTACAAACTGATTGTATTATTCTGAATTTGATCTTTTGTTTTACTTTTTTTTTAAATAATTTTATCTATTTGTCTTATTCCCAAAACACTTCTCTGTATTCCATTTTGACAGAGATTTAATTTATTTTGTTGTTGCTCAGTTAGGGCTCAAGTTTGGCAAGCATATGACATGGCCATATGAAAGTGTTGAACAGTTTTCGCTTTTCTGACATTGGGATCTCTTTATTTTTCATTATTTAACTCAATGACCAGAATCTCTTCCAAGAGTTGGCTATTCTCCTTTAGATTTCTTTCTGCGTCTTTTCAGTAGGTGACACTAATTGCCCAAAATAAATGGACTCATTTACGTATTCTAACTGCTGATTGTCAATTTTGATAGTTTCTCTAACGGAGAATTGCTTATTATTTTTGTCTTTGTTGTATTGATTGGGAGACCTACATTTGCACTTTCATCTGACAATTGTTGCAACATTTTCTGTAAGGTCCTTGGGCATTCTGAGAAAATGATTAAATTGTCAGCGAATCTCAAGTGACTTAATTTCACTCCGTTAATGTTGAATCCGGAATTGTCTAATTGTCAGTTTCCTAAAAATCATCTCTAACACAGTAGAAAATACCTTTGGTGAGATAGGGTCACCTTGACGGACGCTTTTTTCAATATTTAATAAACAAGTTTATATCAGGACCTAAAAAAATGGATATTCAATCAGTTTCTTGTAGGTTCTTCTCAGAAAAGGGCGCGAAGGAAACCTTGCGACTTTTGATTTTAATTGCCGTCTAAATAGTATATAGAAAAACCTATATTTGATAAAACTAGGGTAAAAGACTGAAGATGAATTTGAATTTGAAACATTACTTGATTTCTTGGCTGGTTTTTTTTTGGTACAGTAAATTTGCTGAATCTGTGGTATATCCGTTAACAATGGATAGACGATGACGACTCAAAAGATAAAGGATCTTTCTATATTCAGAAAAATTGACCAAGTTGTTTGGGAAGATGTTAACAGCCTAAAGGCAAATGGGTAAGACGATCTTTTTATATAAATATACTACCAATGCCTCGCGGTTTCGGAATCGGAAAGTCTACTATATCGGACTATAGATTTATTTTCGTTAACATATAAGCTTTATTTCACTTAGCTTTTAATTACTTCTTTTTAGATTATTAGATACACACTACATTCATAATTTAATGAATATACAGAATTTACTTTTAAACGAATATATGATATAAATATAACTAATACTATTTTGAATTCGCTCCATTAATTTTTAGCTTGATAAAAATAAAAACAGTCCTTGGAATATGAGTTCACTCACCAGTCGCAGGCCCAGGTATAAGGGTCGCTACAATTTTCTTTAGATTGACATTTTTAAATACGTTATATCTTTTTAATGAAATGTCTGATTTGAAATATTTAAAAGGTATCTTACAGGTATTGAAACGGACATTAACTGAATATTATTTAATATGATAAGGATTAATACAGAGGTATAGATAGTATGGTTTGATTATCGTCGGAAATTTTATTTACTTTTAAAATGTAAAAAAGTGGTTATAGTGGCATAACTATTGTAGTTGGACATATGGTATTACAAATTTGTTTATAGATATTAACGTTCTATAATATTATAGAACATTTCTTATTCTATTTTCTACAGATTTCGCAGCGCACGCGATAACAGATTTTTTGCTTCAACCTGGGGTTTCACTAATGCATTTTTCTTATGGATCCCTTCATTTTAGAGAAAGTAATATTAGCTTTTTAATGGTAAAAACATTTTTGAAATTGGCCTTGTAGTTTTTGTGTTAAAACGTTACTAACATACATACTTACTTGTATACAAAAACACAAATGTTTCCTCTTTATAATACATATTAATTTAGATACAATTAGATAATGTGACATTTCTATGTGAGAAAACTTTCACAACCTTAGGAATGATAATAAATTCTCTATAATAAATATAAATATAAACTTAGGGGAGCCTATCCAGGATTCAAAGATGCGAGACTGAATAAGAGTCGACATGTCATTTGGTCTTCCATGGTAAGGAAAAACAGGTGAGTCACAGCCTTTTAACGTCCCACCGCTGGGCATAAGTCTTCCAGTCCTTGGGAGAGAAAGTTTTAGAGCAACAACCTATTTGAATAAAGAACATTTTATATGATTCGATTCGGTTTGAGTGTTATTTACTTTGTAGTATGTGAGAAATGTTTCTCTTAACACTACAGGAGATAGATTTTATTACGGAATACGAAAACATGTTTACCCGATATCTATATCCCAAGTAAAATCAAATTACTTTGCATTAATCCACGTCAGAGAGTGCGCTTCTTCGAGCACGCTTCTCGGTACGAAACCGGAGCATGCTCGATATGATAAGCTTTAAGATCTTAAAACCCTCAACGATATCAAAGCTTATATATATAAATTATTTAATATCACTATGATTTAATCTGTAAATACTGCTAAGTATGGCTCTCTGTCTGTAACAAACGAGTGTACTACTTAAACTTGTTTTTATTGTCGTAATAAGGTTATGTAATTTTATTTTATATACATAGTCTGTAAAATCATTAAGTTAACCTGCAATTGATGATAGATAATGTATAAAAAGTTAAGCTTGTTATGTAACAAAAGGATTTGACTGAAATAGATTTTGACGGATGCAATAAAAATTGTATTTAGCTGTAAAAAAGTTTAGTAAATATAATATCAGTACTATATATTCTCTGCGGTGTCATGTGTGTGGTGCAGATTCCAAGGAAATATCGAAACGCATGTTGAAGTACACTTTGCGGCAATAGCAAGCTAAAACTATTATTTAAAAAATATAATATTAAACAAAAAGTATAGGACATTTTGTCTTGTTTATTTTCATACATGCATTTTACTATAAGGTGAGTTGAAAAGGAGATATATATTAGTTAAAAAAAACTGCAATAATGCACCATTTTTCCGATATGGCTGCGCCAAAGTTGCAATAGTTTGTGGATCACTGGTCCGTGTACAATAGTCTGTGAAACGCTTGCGCCACCTGTCTGTCGGAGTGGGGCAGAGTCAATAAGTGGCGGTCCAGCGCGTCTCTCGGCAGTTCTCGTGTAGCGCTCGACCGGAGCGGCCGACTATTGGAGCTGTCGCGTTTCTAGCTAATATTGTTAACGAGTTTGTTTAAGTTCATAACGGGGACATTGAGTGATTGAACATTGTAGTCCGAGTTAATTAATAATGTGTTTGATTGCACCAACATTACCCACGAACGCCCACAGTATGGGAAATTAAATTATGGATCCCATTCGTGACGATATCGTCGGAGAACCCTGCGTCCCTGTGCTTTATGCTCTCCGTCTCTCTCTTATTCTCCGACAGACACAATATGGCAAAGTTGAAATTCGGAAATCTACTGAATTATCACCAAAACTACTCAAGTGACTCATTCATTTCGGATTAACTGGCTGCATTATTATGACAATTTTATTTATAGCACCCACTACCGAAGATTCATGTTTCGTACGGCGTACCACACGATAGCAGTATGCCCGGCTTGGGTAGTGGAACGACAGTTTTTGGTGCCACTGACGGGTGGGGATTTCTCGCTGGCGAATATCATAAATTGTATGCTCGCCAGCGATAAAAGCTGGAGGGCGTTTTCTTCCTGCTGCGAGTCGATCATTCTGCAGAAGTAGATACTAGGCAAGGAAAGAGAGGACGCCGCGGATGTCTCTGCTCGCCGACGATGGCCTGGATAACGAAGGCGGGGTTTTGCTCGCCTCCTTCCTCCATCTTAAAATTTAATACTGTTGTGAAGGCAAACTTATCCGTGGTGCCAGAGTAGAATGTTTTCTCTGAGCCTCTGGCTCCTTACTAAAGGATCAAGAGGGTTTTGCTGGGTTTTAGTGTGTATTCTGGTTTTGTCTAATGAGTCCCACACTGCAATGCATTTACGCATCCCAACTGAACAGTCATCGGTTGAGATGCGTAAATGCATTTCCCAGCGTAAACAAAAAGATTCATGTTTCCTATGTGATGTTATAGTAATACAGAGTTTCTACTTTAAAATTAAAAATATCTTTATTCAAGTAGGACTTTACAGCACTTTTAAATCGTCAAATATAGTTTTTTCCACATATTATTTCAATATACAACCGATGACATTTTATTTTTAATAACTTAACATACTGTTTTTCAAAAATATAAAATAAAAATATTTCATAAATTCTCTTGTCTAAACTTTATTAACAATTTCGAATATTGACAAAAACACGTGGCGTTTTTATTTACAATTCGTCATTTGAGATTGTAATAAATTATCTGTATTAATATTCGACACTTTTAATATTTCAATGACAATTAAATTCATTAAATTCCTAACATATCTTCCCTTTTCCCTCTTTCTAAGTCTGAGAAATCTAAAGTTTTAGATTTGTTTATATATACACGAGCCTAAAAATTACTTTGCCAAAGAGGTTTCACATCTGACATGTGTAATTTGTACGCATGTGATAGTATCTATAAAATAATTTATGATATTTTTCAAATAAAATAATATTTTAAATAAAGGATACGGTTCGTCATTTGACTAAATCGTATTCTTAGAAAGAATGACCTTCACAATGTCGTTCCCATTGGTGAATTTGTAAACATTGTAAATGATACCAATTTGCTGATGTAAGAAGTAATATTTCTTAAATTATATTAATTGTAACTATTAAAAACTAACATGGAATCGTAGTTTCTTGATAAATAAGATGATTAAGAAATGTATTTGGCGCCAAACACTGTCATTGGTGTTTTGCCGTATATATATATAGCCCCATTAGGAAAATTGTATAAAACATCCTAGAAGTTAATTGAGTTCTCAGTTTTTAACCAATGTGAGCTACCAGTTAATGTGTTTTAAGTTAGATGTGTCGGTAAAAAGGGCTTTTTTTTTTGCGCTGGGAAATGCCTTTACGCATCCCGATGAAAGCTTAATTCCTTCAGGAGTGTGGGACTCACTGATAACAGAATACCCACTAAGACCCAGCGGATCCCTCCCCATCCATGAGTGGGATCACTAGAGGTTCCCTAACTGCATTCCACTCTACGGTAAAAAAAAAGGGCTGCTCTGCGATACAAATTTCTTTAAATTAAAACTGATATCTTTTTATTATGTCATAATGATAATTGTGTGCTATTTGTTTTTATATTTAATGATAATGGATGTTGATGATGTATTTTATTGTAATTTATATTAAATATAACAAGGATAAAAATAGAGTAAAAGACTATAGAGTCTCTTGCCGGATTCTTCTCTGTAGTCGGCTAGGTTCTGAACCGGTTAGAGCCTTTGACAAAAAAGTTGAGTTTACTGGAAAGAAACAATATTTAAGTTTGGTTATTGACTTTAATAATGAAATTCTATTCAATATTAAAAAAAATATACTGATTATTGCTCTTTTCCTTACATACGCAAATTTATTCTATATCGATTGAAGCAATGTACTCACGCTTTTTTATCTTCTAATTTTGCATTAGGTGTTAAGAAAACATGTTCAACTGCACAATCTCTGCAGGGACACGTAGCAAGTAGTTGAAGGCTCGAGAAAATAAATGTTAACGATATGAAGACGCGACGTTAATATTAATATGAATGTGCGAGCCTCTTGGGAGACCGCTAAATATTCATCACCGCTGCGAACACATCGCGCCTCGCAGACTCGCAGCGTCATTATTATGATTCATGGTGATTGCCGCTCTTCTCCTGAGCGGCGCTTAATTACCCTGGAGCTATTCATTATAAACTTGTTAGTAGACAACGCTGGTCCGTTACTTGATCCCAAGAAAACTCTTAAAGTTCTCGTATTAAGTCCCATCAATGAATTTTTAAGTAAGCTAACTTCGGTGTCCTAATTAAGCTACAGGCTTGCTACGCTAAAGAGACAGATATCAATATCTGTCAAACATGATATACTGCAGAAAACATAAGGAATATACAGTGTTTCCCCGATATTGTGGAAATCTTAAATTCACACCTTTAGCTACAAAAAGTAAAAGTGCGTGCGTACAAAGTACACATGTCAGAAGTGAAACTTCTTTGGCAAACTAATTTTTAAAGTCTTATTTATATTGTCGAATGTCGAAATGACGAATGACGAATTGTAAATAAAAATGCCACATGTTTTTTCTAACTATTAGAAATTATTATTTAAATTTTTTTTTGAATTTAAAATTTAGAAAAGAGTTTTTATGAAATATTTTTATGTTATATGATAAATAGTATATTAAATTATTAAATGATGAATGGAAAATTCGGATGCCACTTGTTGTTTGTAAATATGAAACTACCTAATCTTCAAACGAATTAGCAAAAAAAAACGCTGCTCATCTTCGTGATGCTAATCACGCGTTTCATCCATAAATATTTTACTCTCATGCACCTCAACGAGTTTCATTTTAAAATCATCAAAGTTGGTCCAGCTGCTTAGGAATTTAAAAACAATAGATGCTTCTGATATTGTCTCCTGCGTAGTTCATAATCCCATGAAGTTATGTGAAAAAGGAAATGTCTAATTAAACCATTCTAGATTCTTTACAAACAAAACATTCATTCAACTCAGTGAAGTCATATACACACGTATAGAAACATTGTATATATATATTTAGATATTAGCTTTTATAAAGCTCAATATAAGATAGAGCAAATTTCTAAACATTGATTTCACTATGAGGGTATAAAATCTCTACTGTTATAAATGCAAGAGATTACATATCTTTGTATTTATGACAGATTATTATTAGTCAAACTAAAAACGCAATGAATAGTTTAGTAAAAAAACACTTAAAGCCGTCTATTAATTATGATAATTTAACACTCGTTCCCAGGGAAAACAATTTATTTCAGTAATTTATAACACGGCAAACAAATTATGAAAACGGGTGGATAGTAATTTTTCGACGGAATTTATTATGTTCTTGTTACAAAGCATGGAGATTCAGAGTTGAATTAATTAAACAAAATACAAAAGCGCTGTGGAGTGATGAAACGGGAGGGGAGCTTTCGCTTCGCCGCTCGACCATTGGGTACTTCGTAATACACTGCCTCTCATAATTTAATAATTGTTACAGTGACGGTCCCCACGTATAAAGAGTCAAGGTTTAAACCCTAATTTTGTAAGACAGTCTTGCAAAGCAAAAAATATTTATTAGTGTACT
Organism: Elymnias hypermnestra; assembly: GCA_015832385.1. Taxonomy (NCBI): domain Eukaryota; kingdom Metazoa; phylum Arthropoda; class Insecta; order Lepidoptera; family Nymphalidae; genus Elymnias; species Elymnias hypermnestra. The sequence goes on along the minus strand of JACTOM010000049.1, from coordinate 59,831 downwards.
CTCTTTATACCAAAGATATATTTTTTTAAAGATCATGTGTATATAGAAAAGCTATTAGAAATCCAATGACCCAGGTTGTTGAATAGGTTGATATAATCATCAATATTACAAAAACGTCAAAAATATCTAAAATGCAAGTTGATTTTTATTTATTCAACATGGAAACGTACAATAAACTTATATAACAACATAGGATGCAACATAAAACTAGCATTTACATGAGCAAAAGTTTTAGCTGATATGTCTAATATATAAAGTTGAGACTTTTTAGTCCTTTATATCTTTCTTATTTACATACATACATACATAGCATCACGCCTCATTCCCATAAGCGAAGGCAGAGACAACGTCCTTCCACTTGCCACGATCCTTGCATAACTCCTTCTCTTCTTTCATTCCCATAAAACCTTTCATACTTCGTCTACAACTTCGTCGGTTTAGAGTACTCTTGACTTGGCCCTTATTTAAAATGTCCTAAATTTTGTCCAGGAACGTTCGCCTTGGTCTTCCCCTTCCAACTTTCGCATTCACTCTTGACTCATAAATCCTTTTTGTCAGTCTCCTTTCATTCATTCTCTCTACATGCCCAAACCATCTAAGCATACCTTTCTCAATTTTAGTCACTACATCGTTCTCTTATTACACTATTTCTTACTCTGTCACTCAGTTTTAATCCACTCATGCTTCTCAACGCTCTCATCTCGACTGCATTTATTTTACTTTTGTGATTCTTATGCCATACCCAACTTTCACTACCATACATAAGTGTTGGCACCAACACTTCAGCATGTACAGCCAGTCTAGCCCTTTGGGACACCATCTGGCTATTCATAAAGGCGTGCAGAGCACCATTTACCATATTCCCTGCACTCACTCTTCTTTCAATATCACTTTCACACACCATCTTTTGTAAATTTCGATCCCAAGTATACAAACTCTTTCACCTCTTCCACTTGTTCCCCGTCTATCAAAATATTGCCATTCATCATAGATTTATCTCGTTCAAAAGGCGTAACTTTCATAAAAGCATAAATACAGACACCTTACAATTGTTTTGAAGTAAAATCTTCTTTATGCGCGCTTTTTATTTTATTTCGTGGGTGTTAAATGAGCTGAAAAACTCGTCTATGTAACGTTAGCTCTCGTCGACACCCTGGTATTATGAGGCAATTTTTGTGTACAAAATATTCCAAATCAAAGTCTATTGATGCCCTTTTTAGGCACAAAGCTTTGCAAAGGCTTATGTTATATTTTGAAGGCTTGAGAAAAGGGTTGGAGTGTAATCAAACTATACAAAGGTTACGTCACGTACAGGTAGGAGAGCTTAGCAAAGAGAGCTTTCCTGTTATCTTCTATTACAAAATCAAAAGAGATGACAATGGCTTCTAACAAAAACTGAATGCTAACAAGCTACGCCCGAAGCGATGCTACGCCGTAGCCCGTAGCAGCTACGCGTAGCTAACAACGGCTCTCAAGATCACTCTCTTAGCTTAAAAATCCAAGGGAACGAAGACTTCTAATATATTTAAACAGAAAACAACTTTTTCTTAGTTTTTCGAAACTGCAATGACAAAAAACGCATTCTAGGGATTTATATTATTTGAATATCTTGATATTATTTATTATTTTTATTTATGTTGTTGTAATTTAAAAATTCATCTCTATGATATTAATACTTTACAGTTCTGATGATTTTAAGTCCTCCCAAGATCTGTTCCAAATATACTAATATGCTCTAAAAAGAATAATTGCGTTTTCTTTTTTAGAGTTCTTCGTATTCGGTATCAGGCAAGGTAGGTATCCCGCAGGTGTAATTGGCAGCTCCGGCACCGCTCACACCTATAGATGTATATATAGTTACAACCTATGGCTGTATATGTAGGTACCTTGGCTGACACCGACTCCGTTACTTTGTCAGGGATCCCATGATTAGAACCTAATCAAACAATCATCAAGTAACCCTTGAAGTATATGCTTTCCAATAAAAAACAATGATCAAAATCGGTCGGCGTGATCATGAGCTATTCGTCCATTTGTCGCGCACATGCTTAATGTAAATTTAACACCTATCCGTTTTTCTCATGGATGCCATCATCAGAACTGGATTTAAAAAATGGGACCCTACGACAAGCACCACCTTTCTTATATAAAAATCATCAATATCGGTTCACCCAGTCAAAAGTTATGAGCTAACAAACAAAAAAAATTATAGAGGAATTGATAATCTTCTCCTTTTTTTGAAGTCGGTTAAAAACACAAAATTTTTTTTTGACAAGATAATAAATACCGTATATGACATTGCTATAAAACCACACACTAGGTAATCCTGTATCGTGGGGTCTTGACTTTACATGTTAAACATATTTATAAATAGTTGTCGCTCTTTTTGCAACTTAAAATCTAATATATTATAGCTGAATTTATTATTTATAATATAATATAAGTATACGAAACGTCGGAATATTTAAATATATTACGATATACGAATAAATCTGGAATAATACTTTGATGTATCATAAGTCAATGACTGTTATTTATGTCCACAATGCGATGATTTTAAGACATTTCGATAATCAAAACAATCTTCTCTATCCCTGATGTATATCTACCCCCAAATGACTTTAAATAGATTTTCTAGAAACTTGCAATTTCCATTTTTGCCCAAACGACCGTATCTAAGATCTCTCAATCACCGAAATTGATTTAGTGGTATAAACTGTGGTTTATTTAAAATATAGAGTTAGCTTGACATTATTATATATAAAAGGTTTTATAATAAAAAGGATTGCTCAATAATAGTGAGGGTTTATGGGTCTGCAACCCGTGATTCATTACTAGTGCGTTCCGCAATCATTTATCTCGCTTAATGAATTCATTCGCTGCGGAACAGATTACTGCTTCTCTTAAGCTAATGGAAATGTAGTTTACTCTCGATGTACCTCAAAGGTAACCATTTATTAACTACAGGGGTACTGTACGTAATAATGCTTTGATATATCTCAATTCCTACTATTTTGTTTTATAAATGGATGATCGCATACAGTGATTCAATATAACTTAAAAGTAAACATATAATTAAATACTAGTTAACAATTTTAGTAAGTAGTAATTAATTAACCAAATTAATAATAAATAATACACTTAATTGAATTTAATTTATTCTGTAAAAAAAGTTACAGCCTTCTATTAAAGGGCTATTTAAAAAGTATTTAAAGCTTCCTTTGAATGTTAGATATCACAGAAAAGCATTTAATTTATTTACCATTTGTTTATTTACTAACATTACATCTCATTTGGTCATATGTTACGTCGTGATATAAATAGTTTTATTTCGCCACGAGGTGCCATCCCAAAACCGATTATAAACATACACCTGATATTTCTAGTTTCCTTTGAATATTTTAGATAGAAATTAGTCAATATTACACGGTCATAATGGAGCTTTTATAGCTGAAATAATTTTTAAAATGGATTCAATATATTGTTAGTTTATCTGGAGTAAATAATAGTATTTATAGATTGATTTATATGGTTTTCTTTATTAAATAGGTAGTATTGTGGTGCAAGCCTTCACTTTGCTTGTCGAGGTTCTGAATTTAATTCCAATTTAAGGAAGTGTGGGTTCGATTTTTCAGCGAATTGACGAAATTATAGACACCAATGTGTCTAGTTGTGAATTAGTGTGAGGCTATAGTCAATTGCCAGTCTACCAACAAGAAAGTGTTAGAAAGGCTTTCGCCTGAGTCTCAGGTCCGGGTCTTACCTTTTTAGACTGTGTCGACAAAGTTAAAAACCAACTTATTAAAACTTCAGCATGAAATCATTTATTTACTATATTATCGAACGATTCGCGCTATTCATTATTTTAAATTAAAATCCCTCTTTGCATAAAATATGCAAGGAAAATTTTCAACGTATAAACGTTGTTTTAATTTTATTCTTATTTATTTTACTTAACGCGGGATTGAAAACATCAGCTTTTATTGTGAGTCAGAAAGCTACGGGTCAATTTTATAATGAAATTGTTTCAGTTCTTGATAAAAATTGAAGCATACTTTCAAATATCTGCGAATAACTATGCATAGTTGACTTGAATTTAGTTGAATTTATAATTTGTTTCAGATAATCTATACTATTGTTATAAAGCTGCAGAATTCTGTTGTTTGATTAGAAGTCCTAATCTTAGGAACAGTATTGAATAGTCCATTTATCTATTAAGACTATAAGCTGTAGCATCACGTTGTGAGCAATTGGAGCATTAAGTAAAAATGTTACAAAATCGGGGTAGTTTTAATTGTGAGATACTCCGTTTTGCTGCATAAATGGTTAAAGTTACGAAGCAATCATGTTTTACAAATCTAAAAGAGCAAGACACATAATTTTAACACAATAAATAAAAACAACCCTGTAATGCTACGTTTTAGAGTGAAGAAATCATTTGTCGGGTTGAGCATGCGTATTTTTAATAAGATTCCCGAATAACTTTTGGGTTTGCCACCACATAACTTTAAAGAATATTTTAAAAACGATATTACAAAAATATATTATAATATTGAAGATTATTTAAGTGACAAAGATGTTTGGATTGATTCCAGTTGCACATGAAAGCTAAAGACATCGTAACGTACGAAAACTATGTTTAAAGGAGTAACCGTTGAGTTTCTTGCCGGTTTCTTTTCAGCGGAATCGATGTGCCGAACAGGTGGTAGATGGTAGACCGGACAGACTACTGACGATTCTAAAGTGCTTTTTGAGCCTACTCAAATAATGAATAATATGATTTTTATTTGGACAGATCGTTGATTGTTTCTTAGAAAATTAAAAAAAAATTTATAACATATGTTTCTGTTATGGTTGACTATCATAATCTTGTTCACTTTTGTTTTCTTATATTACAAATTAAATTCTCTGTGACAGTGTTTAACCGCGAAGTCCAACTTTGCTGAAACTATTTTGAAAACAACTCTTTTGCTGGATAGAATGGGTTTAATTTGAAATTCTTAATAATTTTTTTACTTCAATTCCATTTTTAAATCGATAGACAGGTAATTATGAGTTCTGTTGTCAACTGAGTTTAATAGTAAATAGTATATGATAATTCTAAATATACACCATCTGCCTTGTTCTTAAGATTGTCTGGAAGAGATCGCTATAAAATGATAAGACTGCCTTTTATCAAGCCGCTTCTTAATATAAGCATCAAATAAATAGCGCCGTTTAAAATCCCACAATTAATTATGCATACATAGCATCACGCCTCATTCCCATAGGGGTAGGCAGACACCACGTCCTTCCACTTGCCATGATCCTTGCTCATCTCCTTCGCTTCTTTCATTATCAATAAACATTTCCTACAAGCTCGTCGTTTTAGAGTACCCATATTTGAAATATCCTGGATTTGGTCCAGGAACGCTCGTCTTGGTCTTCTACTTCAGCCATTTAATTATACGTGACGAAATTGCGCGGATCATCTATTATAAGTGTATATATTTATACAAGTATGCTGTGTGGTGACAGAGGGGTCTAAGATTGCTTTGATATGAGCCAGTGCTAATAATCGAGTACCCATTATTGCACCATGAGTTACGTGACTCCGTTGCCAATATTAGAAATTAGTGCGTGACCTGGAGAATGGAGGCATATTAATTACATTACATACAACGATGTTCTCGTTGCGCAACATCTAAATTGCATATCCTGCAGCGTTTACTATGAATTCAATGTGTGTTCAACTAAATTGATTATATCGCTGCCTTGGGTGAACATATTGATGTAGATATTGCATATATTGATGAAATAAAGCAGGGGTATTAAAATTTTGCAATGGTAACACAAAGACGTGTGAATAAGTTTTAGGTTTTGTTTATATTTACATAAATCTAATCATTTCCGAAAAATAGAGGGAGGGAAAAGGATATGTTAGGAATTTAATTGTCATTAAAATATTACAAGTATCGAAAATGAATACAAATAATTTATTGAATTCTCAAATGACGAATTGTAAATAAAAATGCCACGTTTTGTCAGTGTAACAAGTTATTATTATAATTTAGAAATTTTATTTTATGAAAAATAGTATAACAATCTATTAAATGACGAGTGGCAAATAAAAATACCAAGTGTTACGTGTAAATATTAAAACTACATAGCTTTCAAAAGAATTAGCATAAAAAATGCTGCACATCTTCGTGGCGCTAATTACTTGTTTCATCCGTAAAATATTTACCCTAAAACGCATAAAAATGGATCTCTCTCGGTAACGTTCCGCCAGAGCGGTCGACTATTGAAACTGTCGCGTTCCAAGCTATTAATGATTTTGTGCACATTGATATCGGGAACATTAAGTGATCGAACATTATAAAATCTGTGCAAATGAAGCTGCAGTATTACATTTTCCCATGTTTTATGAATTTTGTTAATTTAAACAGTTTCTTTAATATACAAACGGATTTGCTAAAAAAATTGCCTTTTATAATTGTGTCATTATTTTTCGAAATAAGCAATATAACATATTTAAATGATGGAACGTTTGTATGTCTATATGTGTGTATTGGATGTATTTATGTGTTATTTATTCATTAACTGTATTGTACATATGAAATAAAGTAGAACTTATATTAAGAAGCGACTAACTCTTCCAGACAACCTTAACAGTGAATAAAGACACGAACTTCTCAACAGGTTTTTATTTATAGATTTAATTTTCTAAACCGGTGGTAGATTGATTAAATACCGATAGTACAAAGTTTATTTAAAAGGCTACCTGAATAAAGGATATTTTGATGTCAAACTCCCTGAAATTGAAAGTACGATAACATCAACGATGCACACAAAACTTTATGATTACATTAATGATAGTTACAGATTAACTCGCGTTTTAGAAATATAACAAGGTAGAATAGCAGTATCTACTGTAAAAGTCCACATCGGTTATACTATTCTTTCCAACATAAGTCTTTTCAATGCCATTAATGTAAGAAACGATGCAGTAAGCGAAGTATAAATAAGAATACACATTTCGTTGCAATAGTGACCTTTGATTATTTATTGTGCAACGAACAACACAGTACACATTTACGAGCATTTGTTTAATATACTTTTGTATACTTAATGTCACTATTCACGTTTAGTTGCGAGACCTAAAAATAAAACCTCTATAAAAGGTGCTTTTATTACCTTATCCTATGATTAAGGGTCTTTCAAACACGAAGTGAAGAACTAAGAAGTCATAAATAAAAAGAGATATAAACTACTTTTCAAACTTCTAAAATACATGGAGTTGTGAGTTAATTTTTGATCTTTTTATATATTCTATAACTTGGTAATTTGTGTAAACATAATATGCCATTAATGTTATTGAAGATGGTTTTGTCTCAGCAGACATAGTTGTCTGTCAACAGCTTATTTCATATATTATAGCCGAATGATATTAGATTTTTTAATACGATGCGAACTAAAATGAAATGCGAACTAAATTTATTTCGCGAAATCTTGAAATCTACGTATAAATAAATTTTATTTAAGTATAGACAAGTACCTTTGTACTTGTCTATACTTAAATAAAATTTATTATGTCGTTTAATAAATTTAATTCTTTTATCAAAAGAAAGCTAATTGAGAAATCGTTCTATAATTTAAAGTACTGTTTAAATTATAAAAAAGCAAAGGAATTATGAATTGATCTAATCGATATAGAATGAATTCAAAATTGATATTGTAATGATGATGGTATAAAAGGGATCCGACTGTGCTTGTTGTGGGCTCTTCTCTGAACAGGACGCAAAAGAACCCTCGTAACTTTAGATTCTAAATCATTGTTCACGAAACATTAGATCCTTTGTCCTACATTGGGAAAACTATATATGACTGTTCAAAAGTGCTCTAAAAGCTTACTTGAATAAAGAACTTTTGAACTTTGCGTATACACAAACAAGAAAGCAAGTACTTATTTTTCAAGACATTACCAAATAAATTAATTTCTGATTAATTGAAAGATACAAAACCGTTTTTCTTCTAAATTTACCAATATCAAGTAATATTTTCTTTAGTGAAAATAATATCTAAATGTAATCTATAAAGCACTCACAAATAAACACGAGATTATATGTATACTTTTATATTTATTTCAATATAATATAAAATCAAAATATTCTTTATTCAAGTAGGCTCATAAAGCACTTTTGAATCGTCAGTAGTTTGTTCATTGGTATTCGTAAATACTACCACCGGTTCGGAAAGTTGATTCCGCTGAGAAGAAACCGGCAAGATACTCAACGGTAACTTCTTTAAACATAGTTTTTGTATGTTACAATGTGTTAACCCTTCATGTGCAACTGAAATCAAGCCTCTTTGTTAATAATAAAATATAATCTTCAATTTTATATAATTGTTGCAGACGGAAGTACTGTGCCTGGCGCATCGCCGGCGGCGACTAATCCTGATTGGTCAACCGCCGGCAATCCCCCTCCCTCTCGTACCTCAGCACTCGCAATTGCCCTCTTTCTTGCTCGCCCGGCCGCATGTGGCTACCGGGTGAGATATTTATATAAAAAGGCACTCTCATGGTTCGATCGCACTCTACCCTTTTTAGCAGCAGCAAACGTTGCACCCACGAGCAGGGTCCATCCTCGGTGGAGCTTCTGCGTTCTCCATCCCTTTTGGTTACGCTGTAAAAGCCACTATGACTAACAGCTCCCACACATTTCGAAAAAAAGATGCGGATTTAGAGTAGATCCTTACTAAGCGCGAATTGTGATCTCTGAAGAACCAACGGCTGAACCTCTGAACCTGGAAGTACCAATAACTTTCCTTTTATTTAACAAAAACTGGAATCCGGATTTACGCAGGGAATGGCTAGTGTTACATAGGTATTCATGTAACAGAGGGCTTCAACAAAGGAATAAATTAGCGCTTTTTCAAACTAAATAAACCTGATTATGCAAAGCGAAGGCGACAAGCAACTAACGTCAGTATTTGCATTACTGATTTCAATTGCAGTCAAGCTAATTGCGTACAACCTTGTGAATTAACCGCTCTGACGGAAAAAAAATTACACTGCTCTTATTACTAGCTACGTGCTTTACAATTTACAAACTATTTACATAAATGACATTGCATTGCTAAGTTTTAAATTTGTTATAATAGTTTATTAATGTTCAATACATAAAATGTGTGCTGACTCAAAATACGACAGAAGTGGAAACTTCAAATATAGCAAATTATGGTTCTAACATCTATAGTATATAATTATAAATTATAGTCAATAATATCTCGTAAGTAGGAGTTAGGAATTAAAATGCACCATCACTGTAACTAAGATTCTCTCACGCGTTAGCCAAGGACAGCTGATTTCATTTCAACGAGCGTTACATAGCCGAGTGTGACCGTTTAATGCCATTCAATACCCACAAAATAAAGTGCGCAGTGCACACATTTAAAAAGAAATTTAAGGAGGTAATGTTAAGTATAAAGTATTAAAATTATTAATACGAATCAAAATATCCTTAATTCAAAATCAAAAAGCACTTTTGAATCGTGAGTAGTCGGTCTGTTGGTAAAAAATCTACCATTGGTTCGGGGAGTTTATTCCGTTAAGTAAAAACTAAACGGTTACTCTTTTAAATATAAGTTTTGGAGGTGAATATGTAATATTTTACTTCTGTGTTGGAGATGGCGATTGAGGGAGGCGGACGTGACCACTTCAACAGTTCGCATAAGAAGGCCGGAAAGGCTCACGATCGCCGTCTGCCTCCTTAGTGGTGACTTTTGGGTACCGGATGCGGGGTTCGATGCCTAACAAAGAGGGGTCCCGCGAGGTGGTTAGTTGCTTGCCAGGTGCTCCAGGCAAGCCACTTTCGGGGTAAGTTTTTGGTCATTGACCGAGTTGGGACTAAACGGGTACATTGCTGGCGGGGTTGCGAATGTCTGTCATTCGCAATCTCGTGACCTTAGACCTCTTCTTGGGGAGGACCCCTCCGGCATAACCTGGAACATCCCCCGAGTATACCAGGTATCCACGAGGATTTCACAGCGTTAAAAAAATGCCTTTTACAAAAGGATGTCCTTGACATATTTCCTAAAGTTAATAAAAATGCTTATGCTCAATCCTACAAATGATTTCTGAGCTTTCATCTATTAAAAGTAGGTATTTTGCTCTTTTACCGTTTAAGTGAATATTATTTCGGATATATGAAATGTTATTTATTATATATGTCGGAGAATAAGGGAGAAGGAAGCATAACGCATAGGGGTGTAGGGTTCTCCGTCGACATCATTGTTAGTGGCATCCATAATTAAATTTCCATACCGTGGGCGTCGGTGGGTAATGTTGATGCAATCAAACACTTGATAATGTTCAATCACTTAATGTTCCCGATATCAATTTGCACAAACTTATTAATAATAGCTAGGAACGCGACAGTTTTTTCCGAGAACTGGAGAGACTCGCGCCAGATTGTCACTATTGACTCTGTCCCAGTGCACTCCGACATATATAAGAAATAGGGAGAGTGGTGATTCCATCTATTTACAGATCCTTTATCGCCAACCAAAAAAAAAATTATAAACCATCTAGAGATAAAATACTTCTTACCGAGTGTGCTGTTATCAATTTGTTATAACTAACTATCAGTTGAGATCACAGTTAAGGCTACCTGTCAGTAAAAAAACCCATAATGGATTCACTTAAAATTAGGAAAGCTCTGAAAGATTTATCTGTTATACCGTATATTTTGGGCCGCAGCTGGAATGATGATATATGTACTGACGGAAAAATATTTTCACATGCCGAGCAACAAAACAGTGTTACAAGATTCACATTTGTTAAAATAATAACAGCAATATTGCGAGCTTCCCTGAGCTATATCGTAATCTTACATGATCCATTGTAGCGGCTCTGGACTCCTAAACGGAAAAATACATTGCAACCTTTCTTGGTTAATGCATGTATATACGTCTTTGTGTGCTTATTTGGAATCCCCAAAAAAATCTTTTGATTTTCAGCAATAGTTAATTGTAAAATATGTTCTGTAGACAATTATTTCATTACAAAAAAGAAACTTGTTAATAATTATAATATAAAAAAATAAAAATAAGAGTACTCATTAATTTAATAACTGTACTAAAATCAAATGTTATTTACTAGAAGTGTAAAACACTTTTCCCACTTCTATTCGGACTTAATTGCATATATAAAAACAATTGTTTATCTCGGGAATAATTCTTTATAGCCTACCAATCCACAATTAAGCAGATCGGTGGGTTAAATCTACTATCAGAGATGAGGTCTGTATGTAATTTAAAGTACATAAATATTGCATAGAAATGTGAAGGCCATGTTTACTTTGTCTAATTTAAAAACTTGATAGGTTCGAATTATACAAGGTGTTAGAAAACCGCTCCGGAAAATGAAAACAGATGACACCTTTGGTGATGGGACAGAAAAAAACAATCCTGATTAAAAAAAACATTTTCCAAATTGTTTTGTTAGCATTATATACGCTCCATCATGCTAGTACAGTAAAATGAAATTATAGTTTCATGAAAAATCTATTACTTTATTAAAACAAAACTACCAGCACTGAAAGAAAGTGAAAACAGCTGACGTTCAGCCTGGGTCAACGACCTCTAGCTGCGCGCGAGTTTGCAGGTCGTTGACCCAGGCTGAAACGTCAGCTGTTTTAATTTAATTTAAAAAATGTTTTTTTATCATGACTGATTTTTTCTGTCCCACCGATAAAAGTGTTATTAGTACTATCATCTGTCTTCGTTTTCAGGACCTTGTATTATTTTTTAAATAACGAAACAAGTGACAAAAATTCATTCGTTTCGGTACCATTATTATAAGTCGGTAAAATATCAACTTTTGAGTTATTAGTGCTAGGGCGCTTAATGTTTGCCGAAAAGAATATGTACCTGGAATAATGTTTAATTGTTTATTTTCTTTAGCAAAGTCGTATCCGGTATACCTTATAAATTTTTGAGCTTTGTGAGCGTCGGAAGGTCTTTCGGTCATAAAGAGTAAAATAAATCCTTTAAGAGGCATTAATAAATAACGAAAAGCGTTTGCAAGCTTTATTTCAAATGTTAAGATAATTTATTATTTCGCAACAAACGTTTCAGACGCCGTCTATACTCTTTGCACGTTCTTTAAGTGTTACATATCTATAAGAAATACATGTTCAGAATTCAAACAGCCTTTAGTTGTTTTGCAGTTAAATTCAAATATTTGTTTGCTACTTGGCAAGGTATTTAACAAATACCTAAACAATAAGTATCAAAATAAGATCTCGATATAGGCAAAACGACTTACTTCTTATAGAGTTATAGTATCTTTTACGTACGTCCGAACTGACAGATAACACGAGTAATCAGTCACAGGTGACAATGATAAACAAAACACCTTCACAATTAGGAAATTTTCAACATGGTTGCGATCTACAACTTTTATCTATCAAAATTCTAATACTGTTTATTTATTGAAATAGGTTAAACTATGTGGTATATTGACAATATAAGTACATGGTCATGATGTGAGTTATGCGAATTATTAATATTTATGCTAAATTCAAATTGCTATTGAACTGGATTAAAAAGAAATGAAATATATGAGGTGAAACTTTTATTTACCAATTTAAAATTAAAAATCTTTTATGTATTTATTGAATTATATCATTTTCAAATACTATATAACAATAATGACGTTTTTTTTTGGCAATTAGAATGACTTGACTTATAAAAGGGCGGTATTTTATATATTTTTAAGGGGTATGGATAAAAGAAGAAGAAGAGGTATGGGAATATGAAGGGACCTAGATTTTTAATATTTATAGAGGTCATTTAACTAGTTTCCCAAATAGGCAGGTTAACATTGACAGTTGCCTTATTTATAGAGGATCCCAATATGAGAGCTCAAAATGTTTATCAAATAAACCCTCAGATAATATTGACAGACAAAGCAAGTATGGAAGGTATTTGACATGTTCGTAAACAAATATGTTATAACTTGTCTAAACTCGATAAATCGATGAATTGGAGAGATATTGTACAAAGTCCATATATAGCGATAAACATCGAAAAAGTCTATGAAATCAAGTCGCAGTTTGTAACTGAGATTTGTAAATTCTCGGTACAAGAAAAATTTTATGCAAAAGTGTACGAATCTCATTTAAATAATCCAAAACAGAGGTTTCCAATCCAAGTCCATTTATCTAGGTTTATTAAACTGTATGTTATAATGATTGTTGCAGTGAAAAATTTTTCCCATTGTCTCCTATTTTTTCGTCCTTTTATCGCCTCCCTCATTACAAATGACTGTACCTCTAGGGGCAAAAGAAAGGCGAAAGCTAAAGCAACCAAGGCCAATATGGCGTAATCATCATAAAAAGACAAAATTAAATTTATCATTGAAACATTTTATCATTGCATACTTTTCAAACACGTATAATTTTCTTTTATAATTTTACAGTTTTCTAACGATGGCAAAATTGGTAACGCTGCCCCGATAAATCGACGATGGAAAGCAAAAAGGTTGTAACCCACAAAATATTGTTTTAATAAAATTTTACCAACTTAATTTAAATATAGTTTGTTTTTGTCGGCCTCGCTGGCGCAGTGGTGCGAGTACTCGCCTTGCTAGCAGAGGTCCCGGGTTCGATCCCTGCCAGAGCGAATTTAGAAAATTGTATTTCCTAATTTGTCTCAGTCTGGTTCTGTCGTGGCTAATTAACACCCTACCAGCAAAGACGTACCGCCAAAATAAAGAGATTTATGTTCCGGTACGATGATGTGTAGAAACCGTAAGGAGTATATCGCCTCTTACACAGATTAGCGCGCTTCCATCTTAGACTGTATCATCACTTACCATCAGGTGAGGCCATCGACAAGCACTTAACTGTCAGCAATAAAAAAAACAAGAAAATATAGTACATAAAAATGATAACTCCTTTAAATTAAACTTCCTACGCCTGCTTGACTTGCAGAGTAAGCTGCCGAATGCGTGACGTTACGAAAAGTGTGTTCGAGTGAAGCGAACGGAAGTTGTCAAAGTCAATGTCAAAATATCTTTATTCGCATAGGCCTTTATAGCATTTTGAATCAGTCAAATATCGTTTTTTTATATATTATTTAAATGTACGACTGATGATGATATTAAAGAGCGACTTACAAGCTAACGTTACGAGGGTTCGTTTTCACCCTGATCTGAGAAGCGCACACTACAAACTCAGTCGCATGTACGTTTTTTTGTCATCATCATTACAATATATAAAGTGAGTAAGTAATATATAAAGTAAGTAAGTAGTAGCCCTTTGCACAGGCCTCCTCACTCCAAGGAGCGAGGGTTTTTAAAGCATAAACACACCACGCTTCTCCACTGCGGATAGTACACAAGTGCACTCTCTATTCTTTATCTCTCATACTCCGATGTGACGGAAATCCGACACGACCGGAGAGAGGTCAGGCGCAGGACTGACGGCTTAACGTGCTCTCCGAAGCACGGGGGTGGATCACACCGCCAGCTTCCCAATTTCGGGCAAATATTGAGAAAATCTCAATAGAAAACTCAATATTGATTTTTGAATTCGCCCGACCCGGGACTCGTACCCAGGACCTCATGTCTGTAGTGGAACATTCTAATCACTAGACCAATGAGGCAGTTTATAATATATATTTTTAATTTATTTTTTACCAGGGTATATAGAGTTGAGAAGGAGCTATATGTCAGTGAAGATAGAAAGAATTTCGTATTATTACTTTAGGGGCAAGAGCACTTTTTTCTTTCCCTTCCCTTAGTGCATAAAATATAAATGTATATTGTATCACCTCAAATTCTATGTCCATCTTTAGCATTTCAGGTGGTCGCGTAATAAAGCGAAAAGCGCTCGATAGAGCAGCCAAGGCCAATGTGATGGCGTCCATAGCTCGCATCAGCTGACCGTGCAGCGTTAATAACGTCCTTCAATCATACAAATTCAAAAAAAAATAAAAGTGCGTGTGTTCAAAGTACACATGTCAGAAGTGACACTTTTTTGAAAAACTAATTTTTTAAGTCTTGTTTATATTTATACAAATATAAAACTTTAAAAATTTCCGAGACTTAGAGGGAGGGAAAAAGGAAGGTATGATAGGAATTTAATTACCATTAAAATATGTAGCGTAGATAATTAATATAAATAATTTATTGAAATCTCAAATGTCGAATTGTAATTATAAATGCCACGTGTTTTTCGTCGAAATTAGAAATTATAAATTAAATTTTGTTTATGAATTTCAAATTTGGAAATCTTATTTGTAAATATTAAAACCTAATCTAACCTACAAACGAATTAGCACAAAAACCTTCGTGACGCTATTCACGCGTTTCATCCGTAAAAATTTTACCCTCATGCGCCTAAAGAAGTTTCACTTCAAAAGTTTTACTTGCATTATCATTTTATAAAACCACGCAATGTTTTTATGTTAAGTTTGTTTTGTTCTGATGAACAATTTTTGATTTTCGTGTAATGTGTTTGCTTTCCAGCGTCGTTATACATTTCACTTCAACATAAAAAGCCATAGTTACGAGTTTGTAATAAGGAATAGATTGATGATTCTGGAGTTTTTGCTTTAAAAGGTTTGTAGATACGGTATAGCTAGTAAGTTTTGACAGGCGAGGCGGTCGCTGATAATATTTCATATCCGAAACCCAAGAGCGTGGAGGAAGACTGGGGTGGAACGACGCCTGTTCATTGGGGAGGACGAGTGCGGTTGTGTCACTTATGAAAATATCCAGTAATGCATCATTATGTCAATTTTATTACTAAGCATTAAGAATCTTTTATAAGATTCATACTGGAAAGCTTCTGAAAAATACTTAGATTGCTGATAAAATAACGTATTTTAATTCATTGGATCAATATTATAATAGCGATCTTCACAAGGACCTAAACATAGAGCTCGTTTATAATTACATCGAAAAAATTGCCAAAGGTCATCCCAATGACTTTGTCATCACGTGAATCCCGAAGCTGTTAAACTTCGGGATATCACACGGACAAAGAGAAGACTTAAAAGAACAAAACCTTTTGTTTGTTAAATCTTTTACACATGAAACACGTCACAAAGATATGTAGCGTGTTTTATGGAAATTAATTTGAAAGATAGGTAGTATTAATATTCACAAATAATATGTGGCATTTTAATTTGCCACTCGTCATCAAATATACTATTTTCATAAAATATATAATAAAAATATTTCATACTATCTCTTTTCTAAATATTGAATTCAATAACAAAATTTTAATTAATAATTTCTATTATTTTCAAAAAACACTTTACTATTTACAATTCGTATTTTGAGATTTCTATAAACTATTTCTATTAATATTCGGCACTTTTAATATTTTAATGACAGTTAAATTCGTAACCAATCAAAAGTTTTATATATGTATAAATGTAAGACTTCACAAGGACCTAATTATAGAGCTCGTTTATACATTGAATAAATTGCCAAAGTTCATCATCAATGACTTCGCTATCACGTGAATCCCAGAGCTGTTAAAATTCTGGATATCACGCGGACAAAGACAAGACTTAAAAGAACAAAACCATTTGAGTTAGTGAAAGTGCAGTGACTCAATATAGTGTAGTGTAGTGTTTTTAGGCAAAAACTCAAGAACAGAGTCAATAGACATTATAGTAAACTAAGCATAGTCGTTGGAATCTAGACTTAGATAGTACAATTACATAAATAGGTAGATTAGGTCAAAGTATTATTACTAATTATTCTGTAAGGGTAGATCGCAATATTTATATTATAAAAAAAACCAATGGATTGTTGTAATAATAATAAAGCATGTTTTTAAGGACTTAAATTTTTTTTTTGTCAAAGAAGTTTCTCTACTGATAAATGTACTTTGTACGCACGCATTTTTAATTTTTTTGTTATCATCCACTAAAGCAATTTGAAAAATATTTTATAAACAACTATCTTCTTGAGGTGTTACCCACTTTATCATCTTATCAGATGCCTTTTTTTCTAAAATAAAAGTAGCATAAGGAATACCTTATAAGATCAATTGTCTGCTAATAAAAGACCTGCCCAGATCGTTCCAACCGTTTCTGAGATTAAACGGAACAAACATTTTTAATGCATTGTTTTTGTTATAAATAAGTACCTTATATACTTTTAATGAAAAGTTGTGAATTCTAAGCAGTTTCCAATTTTATTAATTGCATAAATTTTTAAATCTTACATTAAACATATGGAAAACTTTAGATATGTTACGAATTTAATTGTCATTAAATTATTAAAAGTGTCGAATATTAATACAAATAATTTATTGAAATCAGAAATGACGAATTGTAAATAAAAATGCCACGTGTTTTTTGACAATAATAGAAATTATTAATTAAAAATTTGTTATTGAATATAAAATTTAGAAAAGAGATAGTATGAAATATTTTTTGAAAATATTAAATGACGAGTGGCAAATTAAAATGCCACATGTTATTTGTGAATATTAAAACTACCTATCTTTCAAATTAATTAGTATAAATAACGCTGCACATCTTTGTGACGCTAATCATGCGTTTCATGCGTAAAAATTTACCCTCATGCGCCTAAAGAAGTGTCACTTCAAAAACTCATACATTTTCTTTAAACATTAATAACTGAGTTAGTAAAGAATCGTATTTAAGTCAAATTGTACAGCCTCATAAAGTGAAAGCTCACGTAAAAGACTTGAAAGCTTTCTTTCTAGTTCACTGATTCACAAAGTTCATGTTTGATGTTATAGAAATTGCTTTTTTATATTACTTGTTTTTTAAATATTTTCAATGAAAATTCGTTTCAAGATTGATTATTGTGTAAGCATTTGTTATATTTAACGATAAAACACCTGAAATAGAAGTGAAACTGCATGTGTCAGACATCGCATTGATTACAAACGAAACAGGTACATTTTATGATCGTACACAATGTGTTCCCAGCAACGATATATTGCTCGTTTCTTATTTATGATGAATAAAAAGCTAAAGCGCTGAATTTTCATTCAGCGCAGGCAAAATCTAACAGAGGCATTAATTCCGCGCTCGTTCCGCGACCCTTCGAGGCTTTTTTGATCGGAAACAGTATCAATAAAGCCTTACCAGAAAATTACTTTTGAATTTCTAAAAAAGGTTCTCAATTCAATAGAGTATTACTGAAAGGCACATTTACAGTAAAATCGCATTTAAGTTTTACTAGTAATAAATTATAGACTCTTTGCAACAATTTTAAAAGAATTGCTGTTCGATCATGAAAAGGTGAGGAGACCAGTAGTTTCCTAACCTGCAGGGGAGAATAGTGGTGGGTCTATGCTCTAAAAACCCTCTCTCCTATGAGTGAGGAAACCTGTGTCCAGTTTGATGTTAATAGGCTGCTATTTATCATAATTATACTGTTTGATCTTTATTACATGGCAATGTTGACTTGATTATTGATATTTATATACTAGCCATACCAGTAGTACCACTTGTTTCTCAATTCCGTGGGAATATGGGTAAATTTGTAATTAGCGAATTCGTTATCAATATTGAGATTTTTTTTTATGATCGGGCGAATAATACTTGTGGAATTAGCCATTCAATAATGATCATAATGTTTTTGTTCAACGGATAACATAAGTGAAAAATTTCCACGATCAATAACGCAAAACTATATTACCAAATCTCAAAAGTCAACATTTAAGAGCAACTGGCTATTACCAAGTATATCATTTTGCTGCATACCTTTTATAACACCTAAAAATCATCGAATAAATATGTAATTTATGTTTACCGCAATATTAAAGTCGGTTAAGTCATCGAATACGATTACAACGTCATTTTACGATTAGAGTAATATCACAATTATTATAGCAACACCAATTTGTGATTACAGTCGAATAAAATTGAGATCGATTAAGAAAATAGATAATAAACATTTAGTAAAAATCTAGTGCAAAAAAAGTATTCCCTATTTTTGATAAAAGAACCTTCTTTTCATTCTTTTTAGTTTTCAAGATATTCAGTTTTTATTGATTCCTGGAAAATTGTCATTTTCCCATAACGATTATCTTCGCAGCTTATTAAAAATTACTAATTGCAGTTATTAATACCAGTTTTAGGAAGAAATACCTGTTTCTAACGTCTTCATTTTTATTTCATTTTTACAATATAGTTATGTTGATTGAAAATTTATTTTATGCAAATGCAGTCAATTTGCAAAATTACAATTCGATAATGAACTTAAATATTTTGTGAAATATTGTTGTGTATTTTACACGTCTTATATAATAAACAGAAATAGCTCGAATTATTGATGTCAAGTTTTATATCAATTCAAATCAAAAATTCTTTTTGCAAGTAGAATCTATAAGGAAATCGTCGAATAATGTCGTTTTACACATATTTACATATTTTTAAGAATTCACTAATTATAGTTACAGTTTCTTGGCTATAATATTTGCGTATTAGAAAATAGCCATTTGTATGTTTGTCTATATTTATACACCTATATAAGATCGCCTTACTGTATTGCTCTGTATATAAGCTGTATTTTTGTTTTTCTTTCGTAACATTGTGATGTAAAACGTAACATATATGTCGGAGAATAAGAGAGAAGGAGCATAAAGCATAGGGGTGTAGTGTTTTCCGTCGACACATTAAAAATAATAGCTAGGAACGTGACAGTTTTAATAGTCGACCGCTCTGGCGGACCGTCGCCCGAGAGCTTTAGAGACGCGCGCTGTCTGCCCCACGCCGATAGACAGATGGCGCCAGCGTTCCACAGACTATTGCACTTCGATATAAACATTTTATTATATTCTTTATTTTGTAAGATGGATGATAATGTTGAAGAATTACTTAAAATCTTTTACCTTTTATATCATATTATTATAGACGTATGAAATGGAATAACCATTTATCCGTATTACCCTATTTCTTTATTGGTACGCTGATAACTAATGATGACTATAACTGTACCTATACTGTACATTAGAACGAAGATATTATTAAATTGACTGGCTTCTAATTAAACTTTGAGTAAGTTGTGTAGTGAAATCTTTAATGTCATGAGTGGTCCAAAGAGATCTGTAAAAGATTTGTATTAGGTAGTTACAAAAGCTATAATGGACACAGGCAGAAAATTTTGCTCTTTATCGTAGATTTTGCAGTAAAAAGTTATTCGCAGTGATCATTTTTAATTCCAATAAAACACGTAGAGCAATAACAGTTGAAGTGCAGCCATTCAGTGCGAGCCTGTTACCCCAAGAGTCGTTACGTTGTGATGTAGCAATTACATCAATTCCTAACTGCCATGAATGCTAAGAAGTCGCCGTCGGCACGATCTTCATTGATATTAATATTTTTAGCTCAAGCTTTATTTCTGGTCATACATAATTTAAATATACAATTAATAGTTTTTAAACTTTTCTACAAAGCCCAAACCCGCTCCGCCGGTTTCCTTGTTTAAATATAAGTATTATTCTTAGTTGATATCTATGATAATGATAACTTTGCTTTATTTATTTGCGCACAAGAAGAAATATACAAAACTCAAATACTCGGAACCCCTAAACTAGGTAAGCCCGTGACTTAGGGGTCAGAGTCTTCCCAGTTTTATATATTATGCGCCTAGTCTACATAATTAAGAGAAAATTAAAAATGAATATTTAAATTAGACCTCATCCATAATATAAAATTAATATAAGTGGTTGTGTGTGAGTGCGTGTATGTATGCATAATTAGGTTAACATATTTACTACTGCGTTATAGTCTAGATAATAAAGACAGTTTTTTTTACAGTGTATAGCTGTTTAATTATATAATAAGTTCTGTTTTATTTTTTTATTTTTTTTTATTGCTGACAGATTAGCGCTTGACTGTGATCTCACCTGATGGTAAGTGATGATACAGTCTAAGATGGAAGCGCGCTAATGTGTTAAGAGGCGATATACCCCTTACGGTTTCTACACAGCATCGTACCGGAACACTCTTTGTTTGGCGGTACGTTTTTGCTGGTAGGGTGGTAACTAGCCACGGCCGAAGCCTCCCACCAGTCCAGACTCAGACAAATTGGAAAATACAATTTCCTAAATTCGTCCTACCGGGGATCGAACCCGGGACCTCCGCTAGCAAAGCGAATACTCGCACCACTGCGCCAGCGAGGCCGTCGAGTTTATTATAATATCAATTGCCAGTTTGCTATTCCTGTATTAATTATTTCAGGCTTCAATGTATTAATTTTTCAATCACACATTACACCGTTTTTGAGAGCTATTAGATAATTCGTTTATAAATACAATTTCCCTAATGTTTCAATAAAAAGTAAACTACTTTCACATTTACAATGTTTATATTAATTTTAGTTAATATTACATTTATTGTATTTTCTAACCCATAATGGTCATGAGTTACCACTATATCAACTTGGAGGTGTCGCCAATCAAAAAATGCATTCTGTTGAGATATTATGGGGAAGCAATTAAGAGGTAAATCTTATCCTGTTCTTATTACTGTCTTAGACTGTATTATAACTTACCATCCAGTAAAACTCAACTGAGCTATCAGCAATTGAAACAAACGGTGTGTAATCGATTCGCTAGCAGAGGTCCCTATCTCGATTGGGGTTAGGGTATATCGATTGATTAGATTCGATCATGGCTATTGCGATGCTATATAGAAACTAAGGAATAAACGTGGCTTGCTGAACCTGACGATGACCAGTCTGGAGGATCGGGGCTCTCACCGATTAAGCACTGACCAAAAAGTGGAGCCAAGATCTCGGGTTCCTAACTGCAGGTGTGAACATGCTGGCAGGGATCCGTCCTCATCTGGAGAATTGGATCATTAGGCGGCATGAATCCTTCTCCTACTGTATAGGGCAGGTGCTGACAGGGAATGGGTGCGGTGCCACTGTAGATTCAGTGCACCATACGTTAGCTGAGTGTTTGGCGTGGGCGCCCCAGCGGCATATCCTATTGTCGCTGGTCGGAGGAGGCCTTGCACTATAGAAAAATCGTATTATAAGTTGCAAGATTACTTAGACGATAGAAACGCGTGGGAGTGAACGAATTGCTCTAATTTAGATTGAAGTATATTAAAATAATATGATATTGTAATGATGATGGTAACAAGAAAAACCGACTGACTTTGTTGTGGACTCTTCCCAGAACAGGGCGCGAAGGAACCCTCGTAACTTTAGATTATAAGTCGTTCTTGAGTACCATCATCAGACGTGCATTAGAATTAGAGTGTGGAAAAGGAAAAAAAATATTATTTGACGATTCAAAAGTGCTTTAATATGCCTACGTGAATACAGATATTTTGATTTGATTTGATTTGATGTGATGCTCACCAATGAGTTTGAATAAAGGGCAGTTGCTTTCTTTTGCGAGATCATCATCTCGCAAAGGGAGGCAAAGGGAGGCTGCGGCTGGTGCCCTCCCTCTCCGTCAAAGGATGCTGGATGGCATTAGGCGCAGGTATGCGCTCCAATATTCCCCTCAGTAAACTGTAGACTGTCATAATCGGCATCATCTGGGTCACTAATCGCATCCAAAAATGACGAGGGATGCGCTTGATTTTAGTGGGTATCCTGGTTACTCAGCGAGTCCCACACTACCGATTGGAAAAATTCCTACTTTTTCCGGGGTGCGTAAAAGCATTTCGCAGGGACAAAAAAAATGTTAAAGGTGGCTTAGACTGTATTATAACTTGCCTTCATGTGATCACACTCATGCCTAACCACGCTGAACTGTTTTCAATAAAACAAAAAAGATTGCGCTGTTCGCTGCTGAATTTCATCTCAGTTACGCCCTCGCCGGGGCTCCCAATCGGGTGCGCGTGAAAGAAGGCAATTTCCTGGCGCAGTTCTCGCTCTATTTTCTTTGTCCCTCGTAATTGTCATTAGACACGAGAGCCGTAACTAATGCGCTAAGCAAACAATTCGTCATTCCGTCTCGAGTGTAATTGTGGCGACTGCCCGAGCGCCGCGCGCCCGCTTTATTACACCTACGCTTAATTGCAAATGTTTACTTAGTTTAAAAATTCCCTGTCTTTATATTATACTAGCAATCCTCCACGGTTTCACCCATGTAGATACCGATCTCTTGGATTTGGAAAGTCTACTATGTCGGACTTATTTTTAAATTCGTTACATTCTTTGAATGGAATGTCCGATTTTAATAACTTAAAAAGTATTTTTCAGGTATTGAAACGGTCTTTAACAAATTATAATTAAATGAGGTAAGTATTAATACAGAGGTATGAATAATATGGTTTGATTACTGTCGGCACTTTTATTATCTTTTAAAACTCAAAGTTACATATAGTTGGACATATGGCATCCAGGACTTTTTTCATAATATTATTAAACATTGTTTTATCTTCAATAGTTTTCACAGCGCACGCGATAATAGATTTTTTGTTTCACACCTTGGGTTACATTAATGCATTTTTCTTAGGGATTCCTATTTTTTTTTTTTGGGAAAGTAATATGACCTATGTGAAAATGCAGCTTTCTAATGGCAAAATTAATTTTTGTGTTAAAACTTTACAAACACAAATGTTTCCTCTTTATAATATTAGTTAAGATGGAACGAATTTATATTTTTAACAAAGATGTAGTACTTCCCTAACCAAGCTTCGGCCAAGGCCACCAATATCTGCTTGAGACAATATAGTGCACAAATTTATGCATAAATATTCGTGAACTTTCTATTCTTTTACTCTTCAAGTCTAATGGGATGACAAAACCGAAACGCCCGAAGAACGACAGGACGGACATACAGAGCAATTTGTCGCGAATTTCTTAAACTCATAAATTAGATAGCTTTAAGCCTTTTAGGTAAGCTTTTAATAGATTGCTTTCCAAAAATTTTTGGCAAAATATTTATTTAATCAATGAATACTAACTATACTATACTAACTACCTTAACGTCAATTATCGTCAAGTATCATCAACACATTTAACAAATATTTGAACTTGAGTGGGCATAAAGTATTTTATAAACGTTTTAACAATATATACATACACATACACACACACGCACATAATCAAATAGTTTCCGGAACGCCAGTGCCATCTATCGGCGTTGGACAGAGTCAATGCGTTACAGGCCGGCGGCGTTCTCGATAGTCGACCTGAAAGAGTCGCGCGTTCCTAACTATTAATATTAATGTGTAATTTGTCATTGGACATTATAGGTGGTAAAGGTTTGTAGCAGTCCTTAAACGTCCCACTGCTGGGCACAGGTTTCCTCACACTTAGGAGAGAGGGTTTTAGAGCATAGAACCACCACGCTGCTCCATTGCGGATTGGCAGGTGCACTCTTTATTCCTTCACTCTCATAATCCTATGTGACGGGAATCCCACACAACCGGTGAGAGATCGGGCGCAAGACCGACGGTTTATCGTGCTCTCCGAGGCACGCGGGTCGATCACACCGCCAATTTCCCAAGTTCGAGCAAATATTGAGAAATCCTAATAGAAATAACAATATTGATTTCTGGATAATTTTGAATTTGGATATTATATTCTGAGTTGATTAAGTCTTAACATTACTCACCGACGCCCACACTTTGGAGGTTCAATTATGGACTCCACTAATGACCATGTCGACGGGAACTATACTTTCTCCGACAATTATAGTAATAATCACTACTAATACTAATTATAGTAAAAATTCAACATAGACAATATCTATTCGACTCAAATAATCTAGTCAATGTAACTGCAAAGCTCGCATTGTACATATTGCGACGTTAAACTGAACTATTTTGTAATACTTATAAAAAATCGGTTTATATGTAAATATGACATTGACAAAAACCTTACTTATTCATGAATACAAATTCTTGTTATGTTTACACTTTTATTTACATCGTTTTTGGTTTGTTTCAATTGATTAATGATGCCGGCACAACAGTCTTATCGCTGAGGCAGCGATCTCTCCCTTAACCTTGTAGCCGAGGACATTGACAAATGTCGGAGAGAGATGTTTACGATTTCTGTAACACAATAATATTACTAGAAAAAGGATTCTAAGAAAGAACACAAAAAACAACATATCTCTCTAATACAGTGTTTAATATTAACTAGCTCGTATTCAAGAAGAATTTTCGTTTGAATTTGATATATATATATCGTCGTCGTCGTCGTCGTCGTCGCTTCAACCGATTGATGTCCACTGCTGGACATAGGTCTCACGTAATGACTTTCACAAGGCCCGATCTTGCGCCGCCTGGCTCCAGCGGCTACCGGCGACCCTCTTTATGTCGTCGGTCCACCTTGTGGGGGGTCTCCCTACACTGCGCCGTCCGGTGCGGGGTCGCCACTCCAGCACCTTCNATGACCTCAGCAGAGTTTCTCAACAGGTGGGCCTGAAAATGAACATGGATAAGACGAAAATCATGTCTAATATCCATGTACCGCCTCACCCAGTCATCGTTGAGAACTCAGCTCTCGAAATTGTTGACGAGTACACATACCTGGGACATATAGTCCAGCTTGGTAGATCCAATTTCGAGAAGGAGGTCAACCGCCGAATCCAACTCGGTTGGGCTGCGTTCGGGAAGTCACGCCAGATATTTTCGTCTGATAACCCTCAGTGCCTGAAGACCAAAGTCTTCGAACAGTGCGTGTTGCCAGTGATGACCTACGGTTCTGAGACATGGTCGCTGACTATGGGCCTCATGCGGAAGCTCAGAGTCACTCAGCGTGCAATGGAGAGGGCTATGCTCGGAGTTTCTCTACGGGATCGAATCAGAAATAAAGAGATCCGTAGAAGAACCAGAGTCACCGACATATATATATATATATAACTTAATCCAATTGTCAGTCGTTAATCTTATTTATACATAAAGTCCAATTCAAAATTCGTTTTTTAAAGATGTTTTGGATGACATTTGATATGAATACAGCCTTTTATGTAAAATATTAGTAAGAATGACGTAGGAATTTACTTATTTTTTTTATATCACTTGTTTCAGTCAAGTCATTATCAGAAGTTTTTAACAGCTTTAGGATTAATCATATCAGTATAGACAACGCAAATATACGAGCGTAATTTAAGTAAATTTCCTTTTGAATTAAGTTAATCAGTTTCCATAGGTAATAAATTGCGGGGTGCAGAAATAATTGTACTCTTTGATCTCGGAAACCTGGTCAATTAACAGGGACTTCATATATCGGGTTCAACCATATAGGATAATTAACTTCCTTATTGACTTAACGGCCAAGCAAATTTTACAGTACTTAATTGCTATCCGATATTTGTTCTGCGTATATTGAATATAGAGTCAATTATGGTGGAGCTTCATTAAATTCATATTAAAATTAGAGATGCTAAAAGCTTTGTCGCTAAACTCTGATATTTTGAAAATTGAAACTAAACCAACTTTATAAAGGGGAAACATTTGTGTTTTTGTATGTTTGTAACGTTTTCATACAAAACCTACTGGACCGTATACAAAAAATTTTTCACCATTAGAAAGCTGCATTTTCACTTCACGACATAGGCTGAATGATTTTCTGAAAAAAATAGGGATCCCTAATAAAAATGCAATGATTGATGTAACCCAAGGTTTGAAATTTTTTTTTACAAAAAATCTGTCATCGCGTGCACTGCGGAAACTATTGATGATAGCACGAAAAAATGTTCTACAATATTATAGAACGTATTAATATCCACAAAAAAGTCCGTAATACCATATGTACAACTACTGTAGTTATGCCAGTATAAATACAGTTTACATTTTAAAAGTTAATACAAGCGCCGACAATACTCAAACCTTTGTATTAATCCCCATCCTAAAATTGATATTTTATTAAAAACCGTTTCAATACCTGTGCAATACTTTTTAAATTATTTAAATCAGACATTCCATTCAAAAGATATAACGAATTAGAAAATTTCAATCTAAAGAAAATAATGTTTTAAATACTGATTTAAATAATTTAAAAAGTATTGTACAGGTATTGAAACGGTTTTTAATAAAATAGTATAGTAGTATAGTAGTTTACTAAAGTAGTATAGTGAAGACTATATTCAAAGCAAATCAAAATATCTTTATTCAAGTAGGCCTATTACAGCACTTTTGAATCGTCCAATATAATATTTTTTTCCACACATTTATTTCGTGTATTATACATAATTCTAATGTGCGTCTGATGATGATATTAAGTGTATAAAGAACGAGTTAAAGTCTAAAGTTACGAGGGTTTCGTCGCGTCCTGATCTGAGAAGAGCTCACGACAAACTCAGTGGGGTATTTTGTATTTTTATTTGTTACCATCATCACTACAATATTATATTCATGAAGACATCCACAACAAATACAATGGACAAGAAGTGCCTTTGCGACGCGTCGATTTCTCTAAATGTCTCAAATGCTGTTCAATAACATGAATAAAACAGAACATATTACAAAATTAACACTGAAAAAAAAAATCTTTCTTACTGATCTGTACTATAATGCAATAGAAAATATGTTCATTTAATTACGCACACACACACACACCCACACACACACAAACACACACACACATAAAAACACACACACACACACACACACACACACACACACACATAAACACACACACACACACACACGCACACACACAGTCATTTATATTGTATTTCTATCTTATATTATAGATAGTTTTCATTTTCTATTATATAAGTAGGTTAGGCAAATATTATATTAAAAAATTGGGAACACCCTAACCCCTAAGTCACTTCACCTTAGGGCTTATCTAGTTTAGGGGTCTAGGGTATTCTAATTATATACTTTTTTTAATGACAAAATAAATATAAAGTTTATTATTATTATATTGATTTAATATATTTCATTTCAAATTAGAGCAATTCGTTCACTCCCAAGCGTTTCTATCGTCTAATTTCACTAAGAGAAGTAAATTTTTATGTTAACAAATATAAATCGATAGTCCTACTTAGTAGATACCGCAGGGCATTGCTAGTCTATGTTATAAACTCTCTGCAACTTTGAGCAGGTCTTTTGGATTATACCCTCTATTATGTGCGCAATACAAAAAATCGTGGTGATAATACATGCACAGTGGATAATAAAAGAGGATTTATTATTCAGCATAGTTAGGGACGCATTGTCGTTGAATCGAGGCGCGTTTTATTCACGTTATTTATCACTACTTGTATGCAGGTGAATATAGTGGGAGAGAAATAAAAATTTAATGCGGATACGAATTGCGAGCTGTAATATCGAGGGGCGATCGCGTGTTGCGGCGTTCACGTCGAAAGGCGTTCCCACGCGAATACACCGTGATTACCGCTTATTTTATTATTTCGCTTATATGATATGTTAGTATTTATTTATTACTTTGATAACCATAGAACGCACGCCTGCTATGAGTCTGATACACCCATTGCTTTCAGTGCAGCACATTCTGACAGTATCCGTTGTGAAGACCCAGCGGCATATTTGGACGTGGTTGATCGGAGTGGTGACATGGAGTGGAGGGTAATGTGCCCTATGCACACGGACATTGCAATTTTTGGCATGTTGTTGAAATCCTTAATCTCGGTAACGGGAAGCATAGCGCGAACTGAAGGAGGAAGATTTCCCTACCACTCGTACAGCCAAGTTTTTCATACGCCGGAAAAGCTGTGGCTTTTGATAACCTAGTTCCATTTCACTCAGAAGTTTTGAAATTGTCCCAGTTCAGACTCTTATTTCATGGTAATAAAACGATACTTCAAAGTATCATATTACTTCGATTCCGGTGGTTTCAGGAGGATATCACTTACTTGCTGGATTACTTCTTTAACAAGTTTTATGACCACAAGGTTGAATCTAGCCTCGTCGCTTAGTTTTTGTTTAGGATTGCTTCGCACTGTACTATTTAATTTGAAAAAGTCGTTTTGACAAAACTTTAGAATAATGCCGCTAAAGTGAAAATAATCCGCAATAAAATATAAAAATGTTTTCCAAAAGTGATAACTCTTGCCGATAAATACGGAAGTTGTAATTTCAATCCAGGAAGGAAATAAGAGATATCTTAATTACTTAAACGTATTTATTATTTCGTTTTAGTAAATTCCTTCAATTAGTTCCCTTTCATCTAATTTTCAATCTTTACGCTTTACACTTCGATATATTCTTTTCAATAATAGTTCATGACAATTGATATAGTTTTCAGTAGGAATTGACTTAAATGTTTTATTTGATTGAAAAGGTATTGGTAGGAATTAATATTTAAGTGTAGATATCATAATTGCAAGAAAATAAAATATATCATATAACATAACATAGGTAAGTATTTTGATAGTTCTTTCGGACCTCGTTATATTTTATCAGACAGATAACAAACATGCAATATGTAAATGTGTAGAAAATTTGTTTAGGCCATTCAATGTATAAATAATGATTATTTATGGGAAATTTTACTGTGCTATCGTATGCTAATGGGGTTTATCTGCGCAGGTGAAGTTGTGGATAATTGCTTGTTATGAAAAGTGATGGTTATTTAAGTTGTTAAACTGACACTTAACGGATGATGGTAGTTAATTATTGCAAGAAAGATTAACGTGATCAGCTACAATAAAAAAAATTCTACCTGTGTATAGTGTTATAACAGTAGAGGATAACGTTTAATATACCAAATTTAAAAAAATATCCAAAAACCACCCATCAAACTAGTCATATAGTAAAATTAGCGTAGAGAATTTTTGAAACTCTACTCTCAAAATAAAAACCTTGCGTTCGGTAAGGCTTTGATGTAACATAATTCACATGAGGTCCGAAGGTTAGTTTATGGTCCCAGCCTAAGTTCTTCACTTTTGAGATTCTGTTTATTAAAACTGCTGCGCAGAGTACATCTTAGTGGAATTGTATCCTTAATTATGAACGGAAAACCGAGACGGTGTGGACATCTAGTTCGTATGAGAGATACCAGATGAGAGAGATTCCTAAGTCGGTATTCTATTACAGAGATTAAACACGGAGGCCAATTTCTTAGCTACTGGGATGTACTACGATACGCCATTTAACTGCATGCGGGTTTCGCTGTGAACGCTGGGAAGATCTTGCGCGGCAAAGGCGAGAGTTGGCAGACACAATTATTAAAACTGTGAATATATATGAAGACCGTAGGAAAACTTGTTCTAAATTATCCTACACTTACACATATAATAATCGACAGAAACTTTAAAAGAAAATCTGGCTTTTCAAGCCATATTAGGTCACACAATAAATACTATAGCTAGATTTATCGTGGACGGAACCGTCATGGAGCACCAACGTCATCATTATCAATATTCAAAATATATTCAACGTATCTTCTTTTCGATTTCCCCATTATCAAAGGTCGTGACTTTGAAAGTATTTCATCAGAAATGTGGTTGTTGTTCTGCTTCATTTTTTTCTGTGGTTCTCCGCTTCTTTAGCAGTTCAAATCAAATCAAATCAAATATATTTATTGCAAGATCAAGTGTACAACACACAATCTACCATACAATGGCGTGCAACATCTATAATAGGACAAAATAATATTATTTTGAAATAATTGCTTCATCCTTATGGCAGGTATTTACATTTTAAAAATAAGTTGCCATCGACAACCCTGTAAGTGCCAAAACTTGGTCACCGGAGTGCTATGGCCCATGCCGACAGAGTCCTGATCCAACTGTGAAAGGAGGATCTGGAATCCACAAGTGCGGGTGTCTACACGGTGGTAGCGATTCGTTCACGCCTAGAACTATGGCTATCAAAGCGGGACGGGTCGCTTTCCTTCAGACTGGCGCAGGTGATGACAGGGCATGGTAAGTACTTGCATCAGATAGCGCAGCCTGAAGAGTCACTTATCTGCCATTAGCGTGTTGGTACGGTGGCCCACACTGACAGAATATCCAGCTTGGAAAACGTAACGACATTCTCAGGTGGCGCTGATCGGAGACGATCTCTCATTGCCTAGTATAGTAGGCGCTACGCTTGGCAATAAGGTAGGATGGAATGCAATTGCCGCCTTCTGTGAGGCTGTCATATCGATTAAAGGAGGAAATGAAGAGAGAAAGGGAAGATGCTGCTGAAGTCTCCCTTCGACAGAGGAGGCCGGGGATCTTTTTAAACGACTTTTACCTCTTCCTTAAACTCTCTTTGTTGGTTGCATCCGTAAATATCAGGGCGAGTGCGCAAGAGAGTTTCTGATACCTCAATTTCAAGTTGGTGAGGATGTGGCTGGGTTTTATCCCCAACTTAGGGAGTCCCACATTTTATGCCACCTAGCCAGAGGTGCGTGAAAGCATTTCCCAGCGTAAGAAAAGGCCCACCACTTGTAACTTTTCTAGGTTGTGTGAGTGAGAATTCTTTTATTGGATATTGTTGAGAGTCTAAACTTGACTTTGAGTTAACTGTGAATAGATTTGTTGGTCTGTTTGGTAGTCCACGTTATGCGAAACTGGAGAACCGGTTCTGAAGTACTGACCAGCTTTGTCGAAGAGCATCACGTTTGTTTAGGACTTGTTATTTCTGTTATCTGTGGACTAAGTCAACATATGGACTGATACTGGTTTTAGCCCTTTTTCTAGTGTAATCTGTTGGTTCCCTTTTTCAAATAAATAAATACAAAAGTAGAACAGATTTTCTTTACGTAATTTGTTGAGAATATTAGGTTTCCGCATTGTATTTCTAAGAATCATGTTGGATATGTCAAGGCACTGCGCTGTAGAACAAATGGCCGGAGGTCTTAATTCAGATCGGATGTTACGGTTATTGCCGCCTCCCCCCAGTCCTCCCTCGCCCCCGCATGCTCCGGTTACATCCGCAGTAGAGTACTTATCTGTCCGCTTAGCCCCAAGCGTCACATTATTGCCATTGTATAGCTGAAGTAAATACCTAAATACCAAATTCCTAGACTAAAACATAGAATTTTTCAATATCAAGCTTATTACATCCACCGCATTTAGTATTTAGATTGCAATCTAAATATATTTATAAAGGGATTTTTTTTTCTTTCCTATTTCGAAATTTCTCAATTATTTTACATTTTCCTTATACACAGTTTTGGTTTCTTTTAACTAGAAGTAAAATTAAACTAGAAGTAAAGCTAAGCTTTCAAATTTTATTACAAAATTATTTTATTTATTTATTGTATGAAATTCCACAAGATTTAAGGCGGAGATTATTATTTCTTTTATTCACTCTACTATACGTAAGGTAAGTAGCAGCCCATTAACGACCTACTGCTGGGCACAGGCCTCCTCACTCGCATGAGAGAGGGTTTTTTAGAGCATAGACCCACCACGCTGCTCCACTGCGGATTGGCAGGAATAGTACACAAGTGCACTTTCTATTCCTTCACTCTCATAGTCCGATGTGACGGGAATCCGACACGACCGGAGAGAGATCAGGCGCAGGACCGACGGCTTAACGTACTCTCCGAGGCACGGGGGTGGATCACACCGCCAACTTCCCAACTTCGGGCAAATATTAAGAAAATCTTAATAAAAAACTCGATTACGAATTGGCCCGCCCCAGGACTCGAACCCAGGACCTCTTGTCTGTAGTCGAACAAGCTAACCACTAGACCAATGAGGCAGTTGAGACTACTATATGTATTTTGTTCAAAATAAATCATTAATAAAACATCGTATTAATCCACTCAAGTTCAAATTAAACTTGTAGTCGATGATAATTTGCTTTAACACAATATTTTCAAATTTTTTTTTGTGACAAAGAAAATAAAATTCCATCTATTGAAAGTTCACGTAATTAACGTAATTACGTGAACGTTCACGTAATTTCATTTGAAAGTTTATATTTTTTGTGTTTTATACGATTCATTATGTAGTTGTTCTTCAGGGTTACACTGTTCCAGTAATTCCAGATCGTGTAAGATTATGTGAATTCATTCTTAGTAAACGCCTGCATCGGTAAAGTTGTAATTTTACTTAATTTATTCTAATGATTTTGGCGAATAAATTTGGATATTGACGCTATGAAAGTGTGAGTATATGCTGTGAAAATTAAGAACTAGTTATGTACTCGTATAACCATTTGAAATGGATGACAAATTTTAACAAAGTTGTATATAAAAGACCTTAAAGGTCATGTGTCGGTTGGGCCGTCAATGCTATGAATTTTATATATGTCGGAGTGCAATAGTCTGTGAAACTGTGCGCGCGTCTCTCGGTAGTTCTCGCGTGACAGTCCGCCTGAGCGGTCGACTATGAAGACTGTCGCGTCTCTAGCTATTATTGTTAATGTTGTGTGTAAATTGTTATCGGGAACATTAAGCGATTGAGCTTTATAATCTGAGTTAATTAAGAAAGTGTTTGATTGCACCAACATTACTCACCAACAACCACAGTATGGAAATTATAGATGCCATTAATGACGACGTCGGCGGAGAACCCTACGCCTCTATGCTTTATGCTCCTTCTCTTTTATGCTCCGACATATATATTCAAAAATTGGATAAAATGTTGATAAGTTTATTTATTACTAGCAATGCCCCGAGCTTTCACCCGCGTAGATACCGATCTCGTGGCAGTGAACAGTCTACTAAGTCAGATTGTTTCACTAAGTTTTTAATTACTTACTTTCTAATTATAGATACACACAGTCATAATCTATTCAATATACAGACTTTACATTACAACGGATATCTATGTAACTAATACATTCTTAAATTCGTAACAACATTTACGTATAATGTCCGACATTAGTTCATTTAAAATACTGTACAGGTATTGAAAGGTTATTGAATACAAGGAGGTAATGAAATAATTTGTTTAAATCGCTTCAGTAATTGTTAGTTTGATAAAATAATAACAGTTATATCCTAATCGATGAGATTTTTAGGATCACATCTTAGGTTACATTAACGCATTTTTGTTAGGGATCCCTATTATTTTTGAAAAAGTAATATAACATACGTCACTCAGTGAAAATGCGGCTTTCCAATGGTGAAAAAATTTTTGAAATCGGTTCAGTAGTTTTTCTGTGAAAACGTTACAAATAGAAATTCGTACATACTTAGATACGTATAAAAACTTTTTATTTAGTAACATCAATAATGCAATTGTAACTAGAGTCTACAGCAGGACTGTTAGTGTATAGTAAGTAAGTAAGTAAGTAGCAGCCCATTAACGTCCCACTGCTGGGCACAGGCCTCCTCACTCCGAGGAGCGAGGGTTTTTAGAGCATAGACCCACCACGCTGCTCCACTGCGGATTGGCAGGCATAGTACACAAGTGCACTCTCTATTCCTTCACTCTCATAGTCCGATGTGACGGGAATCCGACACGACCGGAGAGAGATCAGGCGCAGGACCGACGGCTTAACGTGCTCTCCGAGGCACGGGGGTGGATCACACCGCCAACTTCCCAACTTCGGGCAAATATTGAGAAAATCTTAATAGAAAACTCAATATCCATTTCGAATTGGCCCGACCCGGGACTCGAACCCAGGACCTCATGTCTGTAGTCGAACATGCTAACCACTAGACCAATGAGGCAGTTTGCGTGTATGCGTGTCTTTAAATACAAACAAAATATTTTACGTACCCATGACAATGGTGTTGAAGCAATTTATGTTCATTGTAATTGCCCCCGCAACCGCAGTACAAGCCATAGTTGTTTGTTAGTACTTGGAAACATTCATCGCGATTTATGTTCATTTTTCCTTTTGTTTATTACCTTTTTTATTATAATATATGTCGGAGAATAAGAGAGAAGGAGCACAAAGCATAGGAGCGTAGAGTTCTCTGCCGACATCGTCATTAGTGGCATCCATAATTCCATCTCCATACTGTGGGCTTTGATGGGTAATGTTGGTGCAATCAAACACTTTATTAATTAACTCAGATTATTTTGTCCAATCATTAAATGTTCCCGAAAACAATTTTCACAAAAACATTAACAATAATAGCTAGGAACGCGACAGTTTCAATAGTAGACCGCTTTGGCGACCGTCACCCGAGAACTACCGAGAGACGCGCGCCGGATTGGCACTATTGACTCTGCCCCACACCGATAGACAGATGGCGTCAGCGTTCCACAGACTATTGCACTCCGACATATATCAAATTCGTATTTGTTCCACATATATATTATAATTTGTATATGTCTTAATATTATTAAATTTATTTCGTAATTCGTAACGAAACAAAACGCAAATTACCTGTAATTTGCGTTTTGTTTCGTAGATTATGTAATTTTAAGTTCTTATGGTATGGGCTCGTTGCCGACAGTCCCAGTCTTAACTAATATTATAAATTCGTAAGTAACTCTGTCTATCGCGCTTTCACGCCATAATAACTGTACCGATTTAAATGAAATTTGGTACACAGATAGATATGCCTGAAAATGGCCACTTATTCATGCAAATAAACGGTTATAAAGAACGGAAGTATCGTCCTCTTTAATGCACTTGAAACTCATATTTTAGGCTATACATATGGCATTTAAAATTTGTAAAAGATTAACCATCAAGGGTGTAAAATAACGATTCATATCTTTACTAACATTATAATGGCGAAAATTACTTTTTGAATCTGTCTGTCTATTGAGCCAAACTACTGAACTGATTTAAATGATTTGGTACACAGATAATCTAGAGCCTCAGAAAGGATAATAAGCTATTTGCAGTGAAACAATGTAAAAACATCATTCAAGTATTTATATGTACGTGTCTCGTTTGAAAAATAACTATTTTTCAAAATCAAAAATATCTTTATTCAAGTAGGCATTTTACAGCACTTTTGAATCGTCAAATTATATTTTTTTTCCACACTCTGATTCTAATATACGTCTGACGAGGGTACTCAAAATCGGCTTAAAATCTAAAGTTACGAGGGTTCCTTCCTTATTGTAAAAAAACTAACTGTAATCACATCAGATCATAGGTAAATGATACAATCTAAGATGGAAGTGTACTGATCCATTAAGAGGCAATTCAACTTTTATGGTTTCTACACAGCATCGTACCGGAACACAAATCTCTTTGCTTGGCGGTTAGACACACAAACAGATTAGAAAATACAATTCTAAATTCGCCCTGCTCAACCCCAGAAACCCAGAAGAGCCAGTATTTGCACCTCTGCGCTAGCGAGGTTATGTATTTGTACTGTTCCCCTCAATTTTCCTTTTTTGTATTACTTGTATCATGTTCATATAATATGGTATATTATATCTATCCAACTAACAAACTGGGTTGGAGTCCAATTAAGATTTTCTCTCTCAATATTTGTCTAAAGTTGGGAATTTGGCGGTGTGATCCACCCCCGTGCCTCAGAGAGCATGTTAAGTCGTCGGTCCTGCGTCTGATTACTCTCAAGTCATATCGGATTATGATAAGGAAGGAATGTAGAGAGCACTTGTGTAAGTAAGTAGTTAGTAAGTAGTAACCCACTGCTGGGCACTCTCTATTTTTTCACTCTCATAGTCCGATGTGATGGGAATCCAACACGACCAGAGGGAGATCAGGCGCAGGATCGACGGTTTAACGGGTTGGATCACAGCGCCAACTTCCCAATTCTCATGTCTGTAGTCTAACATGCTAACCACTAGACCAATGAGGCAGTAAGCACTGTGTACTGTCTGATAATCCGCAATGGTCAATGCTCTAAAAACCCTCTCTCATATGAGTGAGAAGACCTGCTACTTACTTACTACTATTTAATTAAATGTAATGCTAATAAAGCGAACGTGGCTGTTATAGTTACAAAATATTCAGCAGGTTTTTTGCCTTACTTTCAAACTGATAGTAGCAATTTGTGCGATTTAATATTGAATTTAATGACAAGCTCATGGCGTAATAATAAAAGGAAGCGTAGTTTAATTTGTAGCCTTATCGCATTCCAGTCACGCAACCACGTGGATTCATTTCGCGAACCTTTTTATAATTGAATCTCGTGCCTTGTTGCGATCCAAATGATAAAACAGCGAGCGTTCACAGAGCGGCGGACGCGTGCTCACTGCGAGTGCTTTTAATCCCGCTCCACGTAAGAGCTGTCGTGAATTTAAGTAACGAGAAAACAGACGCACGCTTAGCATAAAAATAATCCAGCTTTATTTCATAAAAGTCTGATTTTAATTATTTTTCAAGTGATACACGACGACGTTAAGGCGGATTTATATAATTAATTTCAAAAACTATTTAAACCTATGTTTCCGAGCTGGTGCAGTGGTGACTCTCATTTAATTTTTGACAGGTTAGCTCTTGACTTTAATATCACCTCATGGAAAGTGATGATGAGCACGGAACCTTATTAACCTGGTAATTTTCCTCTTATTGTTTTTACAGAGCATCGTCACGGAACGCATTTCTTTTGCGTGATGGTACCTTTTCTTGGTAGGATGTTAACAAAGCTATTGTCGCTTACCATCATGTGAGATTACGGACAAGCGCTTTTTTACCCTGGGAAATGCGTTTACGCACCCTAACCAGCCGTAATCGGTTGGGAGTGTAGGACTCGCAAGAAAAGACCAGTACACCCACTAAACCTAGCGAAACCCGCTTGATCCTGTAGTGAGGGGCTAGAAGCTCACCGAAAGACATCCTTCTCTAACATCTCGGATTCATTTGTCTTAACCTGTTAGCAATAACAAAAAAAATTGGAGCAGCATGATGAGTGCTCTAAAAACAACCTCTCGTAATAGTGTGGAGGACTGTGCCCAGCAATGGGGTGTTTATTGGTCGCTACTTGCTTTAGAATGTGTTTTATAGAAAATATTTGGTGTAGGACTTCAGAGATAACGCCACTTGTTGTTACGAAAATTATCAGTCGGATACATTTTGGGACATAAGAGCAGAATGCACATCTGAATATTGGAAAGTGAACTGAACTGAATATTCGGAGTACCTCTGGGTTCTAATAGGTACTACAGAGTTTCTAATAGAAGTCCTGTTAATCCAGTTATGAAATTAGAGGGTTTCGCAGGATTTTAGAGTGTATCATGGAGTATCTACCTCCCCCTCCTGTAACTCCGAACCTATGAGAGCTCAAATGCTTTTCCGACGATAAAAAAAGGCTGTTAGGGTGACGAGGCTTTGTTGTCGTCTCTGTAAGTCTCCCTCACCCTGCTGAGTTTGTAAATATACAACATATAACTATAACGTATGTCTAGTTTGTTTTTAATACGTTTAAGGTTAGAATGAAGGGATCAAAGCGACATTTCTTTAATTATTTAGAATCGTTTAATACTTTTTACTTTGAATTTTACTACTATTTTGATGGTTTAAATGTAATTTTATTTTATATAAGCCATAATCCATGATATTACAATCAGGGGAGGCAGCAGGCATGCAAAATAGGGTGGAGGTAATCCTGAAGGTCCTAGTAAAGTTAAAAAGAAATTGTCTTATATTGCTATTGTTATAAATAGCTAAATAATCGAGTTTACAGATTCCATTACTTATAATATGGAAATGAAGCTGAATTAAGTATGTTAAAAATACATTACAAAATCTGTATACCTTGTTTTTGGTTACTATATATGTGTGTATATATATAGCTGTACTCGCGACTACGTCTGCGTGGAATGATTTTTAAGAAGCATTCCGTTCTTAGCTGAGTTCTACTCGGCAATAGGAATATTCCTACCAAAATTCATGTTTCACGCCTTATGGTTCTAGAGAAATCGTGATGAGTCCATAGATACCTGAATATCTCTTATATATAAATAGATTATGCTTTTAATATATCATACTATCATGCATGTTTTCAATGCAAAATAGTTCCGATATTTTACATGTGATAGTGCCTCTAGATAGTCCAATTTTTATAAGTAGTTTTCTCGGAAACGCGTAACAAGAACTTCGCTGAAACTTCCTAAGGAACTTAGACAGGTATTCGAGGGTCAATCTAATTACTTTCTACTAAAGTATACATGGGAAGGTTACGTCTTCGTTGGCGATTATGTAACTCATAACTATATTGTAGGAAGTTTGCTTTGGATTACGTGTAAAGCTTAAGTTGGATCTTCAAAGGCATAGTTACAGTAGATTATTTGAGGATTTGGAACATTCATTCATAGTCAGCGACTGCTGAAAGATAAAAGAAAACTGTAGCAGCAGCAATAATAGAAAGCGTTTGAATTTATACATTTGACAACGAATCTTATGTGGTAAGGTATAAGTTAACCCTTTATAATATTAAATCTTGAAAGATTATAAAATTTTCCACGTGCAAATTAAGTTATTTTAAGGAAAGCCACAAGATTTTGTATAAATATTCGCAAAATTACACGAATGGAAAACTTCAAGAGAAACCTTTTCGGAATTAAAGGGATTTGAAAAGCTCGAGGCGAGCTAACGAAGGACCGCAACAAGGGTGCGGATTTAATTTCCTAATGGGCACACTAATTAGATCCAAAGAATGCAAATATGCCTGGCCTTTGAGAAACCGCCTGACACGCGCGATCAGTATCGCTTTACAAATATAAATCATGACGCACAGTTTTTCAAAATAATATTCTACAAATAAATTATCTAATTTAAAAATTACCCTGTCACAATGTTAGTTACCGTACACCGAAACGGCTTTACCGAATTGTACCAAATTTTATATGCGTATACGGCTACTATCTATTTTCCATACCCCTAAGTGATTTAAGGGTTGTTCACCCTTAAATGTTTTATTTTAAAATTTTTGGCCGAAATTTTTTGATTTAATTTTTTTGTGATACAGCATACAAAAATAAATACAACCCTAAATTTTCACCTTTCCATCACCATCCCCTATTTTTTAATAGCGGTAATAGTAATTATATGACAAATCAACGTTTGCTGGGTCAGCTACTAAATATAGTAAATATATTAAGATGATATTGTTTATTTCACCATGTAAATCGCTTTGACATACAATAATAGATAGATAAAAGGAAAGTTGTTCATTAGGGGTGTCTAAATATTTATTTATATGAGAGATTCCTAGGTATCTATTCACTCATCACAATATCTCTGGTACCATAAGGCGTAGAGACTTGAAATTTGGTAGGAATATTATCTTTTCCGAGTAGAGGACATGTTTTTTATATGTTCAAAAAATTCCAAAATTAATAAAATAGCTACCTAAAAACAAACCACGGCTTCAGCTCGTATATGATATACAGACACAAGCTTACCGATACATACACCTACCCACACACACATCCACACACACACACACACACACACATAGACACAGCAATGCACACACACAAAAAACCTGTTTGCATCATTATTTAAGTTAGCTTTACTTTGCTATTTTGTTATTTGTGTAAATAGACATAATCTGTCATGGCCTTACTTTAAGCGTAAAATAAAATTTAAAATATAATGTAAAATATTGTACACTGTTTGATTACAAATATATATATAATAAATAAATAAGAGGCTGGCGTCATCTTGTCATCCTATCCAAGCCTCTTCAGTTCTTAATATAAGTATACCCTTATTAGTGATTGTCTGGTGTAAGAATTTGATTGTGTGAGGATAGATTATTCAAATTTCATTATTTGAATAAACAGTTAACAGTCATATTACAATACGTAAGATTAAAAAAGATAGGTACAGTTATATATTACACTTATCACCCATAATGAATAGTTATCTTTAAATTTACAATATTATTTTTACTATACATATAGAAAACCACCCGGTTTCCAAAGAGTGCTTGTATCTTCTGGATAATATATCTATATATTACATAGAACAACATTAGAAGGGTAATCATCTACAGAAATGGAAAATTCCAAGCATATAAGTGATGTTCTCTATGATGGCTCCGTCAACAATGAAGAACTAGCCAAGGTTCATCTGTGGGGATAGCATCTGTTGCCGTGCAAATCCACTTTCTTTCCCAATACATCCAGCGTCTAATGGAGCGGGTTCCCGTCATGATCAATGGTAGCTAGGATGCAGTGAATTGGCCGGAAATCATAATAAATCTCTATTGCGCCTTTTAAGGTGTATCACATCACCTTGCTGTTTTGCCACAGTCACTGTAAGCATTTACCTCTTGACGTTGCTCGCCTCCCGCACCAAAGCAGACTTTGTGTACGATACCAGAAGCTTTTCTTCACTGATTGAAATGCAGGGTATAGCTGCTGTGTATACAACAGTTACGGGGATCTACTAGTGGAGAAATTGTCAACAGTTTTCAAAAGACTACATTCATTAAACTGTCTCTTGTTGTTTCATCACAACATGATATATTATTTTCTGGTTTTGGGAACTCTCTTTTACCCCTGTAGCTTTGTAAATTAATGGATTTGAATTATTTTTTTACTTCTTTGAGTGTAACCAAGCTAAGTTCTAAAATTGTTTTGCAAAATTAGTCAAAAATGATATGTTTACAGCATAAGTTCTTAGGTGACACCAATGAGAGTATATCGAATAGTCGCATTTTATATTGTGAGGTGGTTAGATTTACCTCTTGGACAAACGCCAATGCCCGATTAACTCTAGAGAAAAATTTATTAGCTGCCGTACGTGACATACACGTCGCGCTTTTTGAAATAAAAAGTTTTTAAGGCGAACATTATTTTACGGGTATTGAATGAAACTGAGCTGAAACACTAGTCTATTTAACGCTCATTCAAATAACGTCAACTGAAGGAGCGAGAATGATATGTTCCACGTGTTAGAGCAAAATTTACCAAAGTGATTTATATAGAATAACAGTAGCTGGTCCTGGCGGTGTCCCACGCGCAGTTCATGATTCCGTGAATAAATTCGTTATTTATCGGATTAACCATTCTCGAATGAGCACCTGCAGACATACAGAAAATTTCAATAAAGTCGGTCAATCTGTTTAGTAGGAGTTGGGTGATATACGCACGCACAATTTGAAAGTGACGCAATTAAAAATCGCTAGTTTTAAGGAGAACTGTTTGAAAAAGGTTAAATTTTACATTAGTCTCAAATATTATGTTAGTTTGCTTCATTGGTCTAGTGGTTAGCATGTTCGACTACAGACATGAGGTCCTGGGTTCAAGTCCCGGGTCGGGCCAGTTCGCAATCAATATTGAGTTTTCTATTAAGATATTCTCAATATTTGCCCGTTGGGAAGTTGGGAAGTTGGCGGTGTGATCCACCCCCATGCCTCAGAGAGCATGTTAAGCCGTTGGTTCTGCGCTTGATCTCTCTTCGGTCGTGTCGGATTCTCCTCACATCGGACTATGAGAGTGAAGAAATAGAGTGCCCTTACGTACTATGCCTGCCAATCCACACTGGAGCAGCGTGTTGTGTCTATCCTCTAAAAAACTCGTTCCTCGGAGTGAGGACGCCTGTGCCAAGCAGTGGGACGTTAATGGGCTGCTACTTACTTTACTTTACTTCATTATGTTTCGCTAAAACTCGAGCATGGTTGCAATAATTTAGCTAATTTTGGATTTTAATTCTTTGTGAGGTTCAGGGAAGGTTTAAGAAGTGAGTAAATATGAAAATAACACTTGCAATATAGTAAAAACAGCATTTTCGGTTTCTTTTACAAACTATTCCTGTTTGTGATACATGTAATGGTAGTCGTTTAGAAATAAATTACGTTTAAAAGACTAATTTAATTGTCTTTTCATTTGTTTTTTACATTTGACATAGACAACCAACAA
The DNA here is from genome assembly GCA_015832385.1 of Elymnias hypermnestra. Taxonomy (NCBI): domain Eukaryota; kingdom Metazoa; phylum Arthropoda; class Insecta; order Lepidoptera; family Nymphalidae; genus Elymnias; species Elymnias hypermnestra. Next base: position 17,259 of record JACTOM010000049.1, on the reverse strand, counting down.
TTTCTAATCGCCCTTTTACTATTTTACGGACTTCGGAGGGAATCTGGGCGTAAAGGTTGTTTATTACCGTGGAAAATGCATTTACGCGCCCCGGGTAGCGAGTGTGGGATTCGCTGTATGTTCAGAATACAGCATATTCCAACAGAACCCTCGATATCCCTGAGTCGAGAACCAGAGGCACCTATACACAATCCAGTCCGGTACCCCGGATGTAGCCGCTCTTCTCAATAGTTTATGGTGCGGGAAGAAGACGCGCAAATCTACGCATCCTGATTCTCCGCCTCCTCCGTCAGTTAGCCGGTCTCACCCTCTCCGATGCTTCCTTCAGCGACATAACGGATTCGCAGAAGGAAGCGACTGCCCCCTCAGCCCGTCTTGTTAGCAAGCATTGCGCCAACTATGATCACCAACGAGAGGTTCCTTTCAATCAGCGACACCAAAACGTGTCGCTGAGGTCCCCATGGGGAATCTGTGGATGCACCACTCTGTTGGCAGGCGGCGGGCGTAAAGTATGCGTTTTTTCATTACGAATTCTTTTTGTTCCCATTAAGTTTTGACCACATTCTTTACTAAAATTGAAAACATTCTGCAATTATTATTCAGTTTTTTATTTATTGATTATGAAACGGTACGAAGTTTAACGGGTCAGATTACACTATAAAAATAATGAATACCCGAAAGATATTATTGCGGAGCTAGTTTGCTTCTATGTTGTACTAAGAGATTTATATGGTATTAAAAAAAATGAGCGCATTGTTGCATCGTGTTTGAACAGTTTTTAATGCTTGTTTTGCTACAGCAGTCGCCATACAACCGCCGCGAACGGCCCTCATTCAGAGCGAGGTGAACATAAAACTGTTAACATGAATGCACTATCAAATGAGAGCCTTTGATACGTATGAAAACATTTTTCATTTGAAATACTTCGTTTCAAATGAAGTTTGATATACTGTACGACCATTTATAGCGTAATACGCCAAGATTTTTTCAGTCGAAAGGCAAACACTGATGATATATTAAATCTTTATAAGGTATTAGAAGACCGCTCCCGAAAACGAAAACAGATAATAGTATACTTTGATGATTGGACGGAAAGAAATCAATCCCGATTAAAATAAAAATCAAATTTTTAAACCGTTTTATTATCATTATATACGCTCCATCACGTTAGTACAACTATTAAGTAGCGTTTTTTTTCATGAAACTTTAATTTTATTTAGCTGTACTAACATGATGCTGAAACTTTTTTAGGCGCATGAGGGGAAAATTTGTGCGGAATGAACCCGTGATTAGCGTCACGATGATGTGCAGCGTTTTTAATGTTTGTTATCTCATATCTTCCGACTGGGTGAACCAATCGCGATGATTCTTTTTTTATATGAAAGGTGGTCCTTGTCGTGGGGTCATATTTTGTTTTAGTTCAGTTCCGATGATGGCATCCATGAGAAAACCGTATAAGTCTTAAATTTGCATTAAGCAAGTGCGCGACAAATGGACGTATATCTTTAACTCTTCAATTCTTAGAAGCAAATTAATGATACTCGGCAGAATCATTTATAGGCTATTCGGATATAGAGGTTACCCACCGTCGGATTGGTCAAGTGATTGTCGTAGTCAAATATAATGATCAATGGAACTCCTCAACGGTTTACAGTAAGGGGGTGATTTGAGGGGAATATCTAACTGTCTCTAATCAAATTGCAATGTGCTTACGTTTGTTTGTGCATTGCAATATTTACTTAAGGTATATTATGTGTGAAGTGGTGGTAGCTGAGTAGGAGGGGGGGGACTTTAACGTATATTTATTTGCGTATTAGTGATGAGCTCGATTACCATATAAAAGAAAAGATTCCTCTAAGTCTCGGATATCTAAAGTTTTAGATTTGTATAAATATAAGCAAGATAAAAATTTGTTTGCCAAAGTTTCACTTCTGACATGTGTACTTCGTACGCACGCACTTTTTATTTTTAAACAGGTTTGATCTTTTTTGAGCCCCATCATAAAAGGTATCATTAGTATTTCCATCTCTCTTTGTTTCTTCTAACACTTTGATAGACTTTGTATATTTAATATATCTATTTAGAATAATTCTTTGAGTGTTCAAACGAATTCAAGAATTGACTACATTACAATCGATTTGAATTTCTTATATCCCCATGGGATTTGTATAAAAACATTAATAGTTAATATAACAGACTTTAGAATTAAATTAACACTAGCTGTTTCCGGTAGTGTAACCTGCTGAATTCATGATGCCTGGGAGATGTGGGTAAAATCGTCCGTTCAATTTGTCAACATAAGCCTGTCTCAAATCAACCTGAAGATACACAAAAAACTATGTTTAGGAGGACTTCAGTGATACACACACGAATTAATATATTAAGATATAACTGTAATTTAGTTTTATTCTTGAAATAAAATATAAATTCCATATTCAGTGTTAGACTGCGATAATGACGAAACTCTTCAACCAATTTTGTTGTATTTTCTTTGTTTTGTCGGATGTATATATATATATATATATATACCAATTTTTTTTAAGCCAAAGATCGTGAAGTATGAGTTTTGTTGTTAACAAAGTTACGTAAGCATTAAATGGATGACGCGGTAATTTAAATCTTACAGTTAATTGTACGGTGACGAAGTTGCGTAGTTCAACTAGTATATAGCATGCTAGTACTCGACACTGATAAAGTGATTATTGTAATTCATAACAAGTTAATTAGGAGTCAAATATATAACTTGTTACGCCGGACACATTACAAATTAATTCAATAAAAAACTAAGAGAGATTTTACACTTTAGCACAGAACACGCAACTCCGTGTAATTATAAATTTAACCGTGGAAACACTGAAAACATCGGAGCACGCAAACTTAATTGAGCGGAGCTTCACATTTTTAACGATTGAAAAAAACAAATATAATGCGTTATCCAAAAAAAAAAAAAAAATTGAAAAAATGGTTTACGTGAGCTTTCAATAGGCGACGTTGTATAAAATTTAGAAAATATTTGAAAAAACTGATCAACATCAAGCGTCATTTACTACAAAGTAGATAGATATGTAAAACTTTTTATTGCATTCTACATTGTACTTTACAACGTAAATGCAACTAAACATGTACACGTTAGAAACAATATTTAAAACTAGCTGTGCCCGCGGCATCATCCGCATGGATTAGTAGTTTTGGATAGAATTTTTAATTAATTACGCCCAAATAAGTCAAATACGTTTTAAAACACCATTTCACTGCAAGGAGCTTATTGCCCTTTCTGAGGTTTAGTAGATTTGGATGGATAAAGGTACTTTCGCATTTATAATATTAGTAAAGATTTTCATTTTACACCCTTTTTTGTCGCTGAGAAATGCTTTAACGTACGCTGAATAGAGTTTACAGCTTCATACAAGAGTGTGGGACTCACTGTAATCAGAATACCCACTTAAACCCAGCGGAACCCTCTTTATCCGTATGGTGGACGCCAGATGTTCGCTAACGCATTCATCTTTGGCTCCCTGGATGCGGCCACTCAAGGGTTCAAAAAACCGGAAGCAGGCGCACCTAATTGCGTCGTCTTATACCTCCCCTTCTCCGGCGGGAGGGAGGAGCATCAACTGCTCTCTCCCTTTGCCTCCTTAATGCCTCCTTCTGCAAAATAACGGCTTCGCAGAAGGAGGTAACTGCCCTCTAGCCGGTCATGCCACCGAGCATAGCGCCCACTATGCTGGGCAGAGAGAGATCACTTCCAACCAGCGAAATCAAGATGTGGCACTGGTGGCCTAGGCCGCACATTCTGCCAATGTTTGGTACGCCGCATGAACAGCCACATCACATTCTCGGTACCATTACAAATATGTTTCAAGCTTTAAATTTAAGCATTAAAAAGTAACCTATGTCCTTTCTCGGGCTCTGGACTATCTGTTTACAAAATTTGATTTTAATCGGTCCAGTAGTTATATGAAAGCGCGACATACTTATGATCCAATATTTAAACAAGATATATTCAGGGAAAGTGAAAATTTATAGTCTGAATCGATAAAGAACACTAAAAAGAAAAGAAAAATAAAGTATGATATGTAACAGATATGAAACAAATTCTGAAAAGACAATTACGTAAATATTTTCTGCAAATGATATTTATATGATATAATTTGTAAGTTATTTGATTAACACCATAGTGAATAAGATTTAAGTTAGAAAAGGAATAACAGAGCCGTGCAGTCTTAAATAAAGATTGATGTATAATGCATTAAAATTGCTTTTTACTTCGTCAGCGACTGTGAAAAAATTATAAAACTGATTTAATTAGAAAGATATTAATGTGAAAATGTTATAAGACCATTAAACTGACTCTACTGTAAAACAATTTGTGATGGAATTGAAATTGAGCAAAATAACTCCTATTTTTTCTTCATATGAATTTTCATATATTCCCATGTGATCGAGAACTATTTTGGCCACTGAAATGGAAAACATATTGTACTACTTTTTGGTGACACAGATATTTTTAAAGAGATGAATTTATGATGAATTGCAATATATTGATAGATGGAGAACAAGCGGATAATATGAAAAAATTTGTATACTTGAGATCTAATTTTACAAAAGATGGAACAGGTGAAAGTGATATTGGAAAGACAGTGAATGCAGGAAATATGGTTAAAGGTTCTCTGTACGCCTTGATGAATAGCCACATGGTTTCTCAAAGGGCCAGACTAGATGTGCATGGAGGAGTGATGGTACCAACACTTATGTATGGTGATGAAAGTTGGGTATAGCAGAAGAAGCACAAAAGTAAAATAAATGCGGTAGAGATGACAGCGTTGAGAAATATGAGTGAATTGAAACTGAGTGACAAATAAGAAATAGTGTGATAAGAGAACGTTGTGGTATTAAAGAAGATGTAGTGGCTAAACTTGAGAAAGGTATGCTGGTTTGGGCACGTAGAGAGAATGAATGAAAGGAGACTGACAAGAAGGATTTACGAGTCAAGAGTAAATGGGAAAGTTGAAAGGGGAAGACTAAGGCGAACATTCCTGTACCAAATCCAGGACATTTAAAATAAGGGCCAAGTCAAGAGTACTGTAAATCGACTAACTTGTATGACATGTTTAATGAAAATGAAAGAAGGGAAGGAGATATGCAAGCATCGTGGCAAGTGGAAGGACGTGATCTCTGCCTACCCCTATAGAAATGAGAAGTGATGCTATGTATGTATGTATGTATGTTATTAACATTCACACAATCCTACCGAAACTAATGTAAATATGGCAAGGCACCTTTTATGTGAAGTATAAATATTCATCAAATTGAAACTACACAATGCTTTACAGCGTGTTATTAATTTGTTACAAAACTTTATGGAGTGGAACTCTAGGAAAGTATGTTAAGTGCTTAAATACAGTTCGTAAAATTTATTCGCTTATTTGAGCAGCTATCCATTATTGTAATTACTTCGGGCGAGATTGCCCCGTGACACGGAAACACGTGTGTGACGAATATAGTCTGTTAAACTTTCAGTTGCTGAGAAATTATTATAATATAACTTTTAATTAAAATATAATTGTTATAAATTCTAGTAGTTTACATATAATTTACTACTCAATATACATTTCTATAATAAACTCCCAGAAGAGGTACTAGGGATGTCGCATAATAAATTCAATTGTAGTGTAAAATGGGCGGTCTTATCGCTATTTAACGATCTCTTCCAGACAGCTCAACGTATATGGAGACCGTCAAAGAGAGGAGAGAGTAGAAAGTTTAAAATTTATTAAAAGAAATTTACTTATAATTTGTAAGATTACTTTTACGATTAAAAATGAATGAGCGAATGAATTGCTCTATTCCAAATATAATAAATGAATATTATATTGTAATGATAATGGTAAAATAAGGATACGAGACTGTGTTTATTGTAGGCTCTTCTTCTTCCTAGGACAGGGCGTCTTTAATACTATCATCAGACGGACATTTGAATTAATGAGCGGACAAACCTATATTTAACTATTAAAAAGCCCTGTAAAGGCTGTTGTCAATAAATAGCTGATCCTTGCATCTTCGTATCGGTATGCAAAATAGAGGGTAGGTATGCTAGTAGGGCTATAAATATTTATAACCCATTCTACTATCACAGATACACAAAAAAAGTGCATGCGTATAAAGTATGCAGTATAAAGTAAGTAATAAATGTCAGAAGTGAAACTACTTTGGCAAACAAATTTTTAAGTCTTGTTTATATTTATACAAATCCAAAACTTTAGATTTCCGAGACTAAGAAGGAGAGAAAAAGGACGATGTTAGGAATTTAATGAATTTAGTTGTCATTAAAATATTTAAAGTGTCGATAATTAATACAAATAATTTATTGAAATCTAAAATGACGAATTGTAAATAAAAATGCAATGTGTTTTTTTGTAAATATTAGAAATTAATAATTAAATTTATAATATAGAAAAGAGAATTTATGAAATATTTTTATATTCACTTAAACTTTTATTAAAACTACCGAACCTTTAAACGGATTAGCATAAAAAACGCTGCACATCTTGATGACGCTAATCACGCGTTTCATTCATAAAAATTTTAACCTCATGCGCCTAAAGAAGTTTTACTTCAAAAAGGCTAGTTACAATGTTAAAATAAAATAAAAAAGTCGGTGTGCTTAAGCGTGGTTAATTATATGTTTTCAAATATTACTTATATAAATAAATTTATTTTACGATCAATATTACAGCGTATTGAAAGCTCACGTAATAAAATTTGAGAGATATATCCATTAAGAGCTTTTTATTACTTGATGGAAATATTGATATTCTTTTTTATACTTGTTTACTAATAAATACTGTTATTTTATATTTTCGTTTAATTTTAATCGACGTGCCGGAAGAATTAAATTACTAAGAAGGCAATAAGCTCGTCTGTGTTGAAGATGTAAGGCAAATTCAGTATTTTTAATTAAGTTAGATCGTAACGGATCACGAACTCATCTGCGAGTCTTTTACAAATTATACTTCGTTGCTTCCATCTTCATTGCGAGTGTGTTCTCTTTAAATTGAATGAGTTAATTTTGATATTCCGCAATTTTGTTAGCTTTATTACATTTTACGATGGCTGGGGATCTCGAATGAGCATCGGGGTTTTATCATAACGACAGAATTTGTTACTGTTTGTATTAAATTTTGATTTTCAATACTTTCCACCAAAATTCCACACAGTTTCGTATATTTTAACGGAAACTTATGGCATGATTAAGTTGAACTTATTTGTTACAACGATAAATGTACATTATTTAGTAAAATTTATATTAAATTCCTAAATATCTGAATTTAATTTCTGATAAAGTAAAGTATAGAAAATTCTATCGTTTACTTACGAATAATGACAGACTAGTAAAAAAAATTATATTTCCTTACAAGGCTATTCAAAATCTGTTTAAAAATGTAACAGATACGGTATATTTAACTTTTATCAAGCTAACACGATAACATCTTATATTTATTATCAACTGTGATCAAATAAGTTACAGTCAAGTATTATTTAAAACAAAGATTCTAGAAAATTCACAAAAATTATATTGTATTAGTAGCCTGTTATAAATAGCCTAGAAAAAACACGATTTGATATATCAATTAATACTAGTTGTTTCGGAAATATGGGAAAATCCGTACATAGTAGCATATTCAGAGTTACGTTACTAAAGTGATGGTTTTAAATATCTTTGATGAGTAAGTAAGTGAATTTAATTACCCAAATCTTTGTGTTATTGCTTTAATAATGAAACTGGTTTTCAGCAAATCGGTTGGATGGTTTAAAGTATATAATGGACATAGCTAAAAACTTTGTTTGAGTTTTGTATAACTTATTTATATATGCATGTGTATGTCATTGAACTCCTAAACGGCTGGACCGATTTTGCTGAAATATTCTGTATGTTTTCAACTGGAATCGAGAATAGTTTAGATTGATAATTCGATCCGATAAATAACGAATTTATGCATTTCTCAATGGGATCAAGTAACTAACTACCTAGTAGATTTTAATAAGATAAAATAGATAGTTATATCTCATAAAAACGTATGTAAGTAGCAGCCCTTTAACGTCCCACTGTTGGCTACAGGCCTCCTCATTCCAAGTAGCGAGGGTTTTTACAGCATACACCCACCACGCTGCTCCACTTCGGATTGGCAGGCATAGTACACAAGTGCACTCTCTATTCCTTCACTCTCATAGTCCGATGTGACGGGAATCCAACACGACCGGAGAGAGGTCAGGCGCAGGACCAACGGCTTAACGTGCTCTCCGAGGCACGGGGGTGGATCACAATCTTAATAGAAAACTCAATTTTGATTTTTGAACTGGCCCGACCCGGGACTCGAAACCAGTACCTCTTGTCTGTAGTCGAACATGCTAACCACTAGATCAATGAGGCAATTTTTGCAAAAAAAGGTATGTAAAAAAAGCCAAACTTACTATTTTATATATATTAGTGATCTCTCCTTTTGTAACGAGTGGGATTGGATTAGTATATGAGGAAACTGACCCTTACAAAACCCCTGTATCAAGCAATTCTTATACCCGCACTTTTACATCCTCATAAGCTTGGGATAATCTATAAAGTCGATAAGCGACGAAAATAGTTTATTTCCATGACAATTTGTTACTTCACACATACTAGGTTGAGATTATCTAGTAGGTATTGAGATACCTGTGTCAGATAATCTCGCCCTCCCCAAAGTATCACTGTTACAAAGTTATAAAAATAAAAGATTTAAACTTAAAATTAATAGTTAATAAATAAAAAATAAAAATTTGCAAGCATATCTGGGTGTGTGTGTATGTGTGCGTGCGTGTGTTTGTGTGTGTATGAGGGAGTGTGCGTGCGTTTGTGTGTATCTGATTATCTGTAAACTATATTCTTTGGTTTAAAGTATATGAAATTTACTCAGATAAGCGTTACAATATAATAAGGCCTAATAATATGGTTATTAGACGCTCTCAAAGTTTAAATACTGAAATGAAGCTGACTTAATTTAACTTGTCGGAGAATATGAGAGAACGGAGAAACATAAAGCACAGGGGCGTAGGGTTCTCCGCCGACATCGTTATTAATTGGATCCATTATTTAATTTCTTATTCTGCGGGCGTTCGTGGGTAATGTTGGTGCAATCAAAAACTTTGTTAATTAACTCGGATTATAATGTTCATACAGTGATATGTATGACAGGAGACTTTCTGATGATTTTCAGTCAAACAAAAAGTTTTTCTGGAAATCAATACAATTTGCCCGAGGGAGATCTACTTCCTCGGAGCTTTGTAAAATCAGAAGTTTAGATGGAAGTTTAATAAAAGGAGAAGAATGGATATTGAAGAGATGGAAGGATCATTTTGAAAGTTTGTTTGAAAGAAATGAAGCAGAGGTAAATATGGCCTCTGCGGATAGCAATGAATGTAAGACAAGTGATAGCGAGATTAGTATGGATGACATCATGAAAGCGATAAAAGGTATGAAATCAGGTAAGGCTGCTGGGTATGACAGAGTGTCAGTCGAGATGCTGAAGGCTGGCCGCGGGATTGTGGTAGCTCAGCTGTACTGCCTTTTCAATATATGCTGGGAGAAAGGTCAAGTCCCAAGAGATTGGAGCAAGGCCGTAATTGTCCCTCTATATAAAGGAAAAGGGTCACAGCAGGAGTGCAAAAATTACCGCGGTATCAGCCTTCTTAGTGTCGTCGGCAAATTGTATGCAAAGATATTGATTGAAAGGGTGATTAATGAAACTGATGAGAAAATATGGGACGTGCAAGCGGGATTTAGAAGAGGAATGGGATGTACGGATCAGGTCTTTTCTTTACGGTGCATAACTGAAAAATGTTTGGCTAAACACCAAAAAGTTTATTGCGCGTTCGTAGATTTAGAAAAGGCCTATGATCGAGTGGTGAGGAATGAGCTGTGGTCAACGTTATCTACGTATGGGGTGAGCGGTTGTCTGATCCAAGCATTGAAGTCTCTCTATGAGGGTTCTAGTGCCTGTGTCAGAATAAACGGAGCGTACACGGAGTGGTTTCCTGTCGAAAGAGGTGTTCGACAGGGATGTGTTGCGTCACCATGGCTGTTCAACCTTTTCATGGATAAATGTTTGACAGATTTAAAAGAAAGTATGTATGGGTTAAGAATGAATGAATTACTCATCAAATGTTTACTCTACGCTGATGATCAAGTAATACTTGCGTCATCCGCTAACGAGCTTCAGGAGATGCTAAATATTATGAATGAAGCTTTGAAAGGGAAAGGAATGAAAGTGAATGTAAACAAAACGAAAGTTATGCTTTTTGAACGAGATGAATCTATGATGAATGGCAATATTTTGATAGATGGGGAACAAGTGGAAGAGGTGAAAGAATTTGTATACTTGGGATCTAAATTTACAAAAGATGGAACATGTGAAAGTGATATCGAAAGGAGAGTGAATGCAGGGAATATGGTAAATGGTGCTCTGCATGCTTTTATGAATAGCCAGATGGTGTCTCAAAGGGCTAGACTGGCAGTGCATGCTGGAGTGTTGGTGCCAACACTTATGTATGGTAGTGAAAGTTGGGTATGGCAGAAGAATCACAAAAGTAAAATAAATGCGGTAGAGATGAGAGCGTTGAGAAGCATGAGTGGATTAAAACTGAGTGACAGAGTAAGAAATAGTGTGATAAGAGAACGTTGTGGTATAAAAGAAGACGTAGTGACTAAAATTGAGAAAGGTATGCTTAGATGGTTTGGGCATGTAGAGAGAATGAATGAAAGGAGACTGACAAAAAGGATTTATGAGTCAAGAGTGAATGCGAAAGTTGGAAGGGGAAGACCGAGGCGAACGTTCCTGGACCAAATCCAGGACATTTTAAATAACGGCCAGGTCAAGAGTACTCTAAACCGACGAACTTGTATGAAAGGTTTAATGAGATTGAAAGAAGCGAAGGAGATATGCAAGGATCGTGGCAAGTGGAAGGATGTTGTCTCTGCCTACCCCTATGGGAATGAGGCGTGATGCTATGTATGTATGTATAATGTTCAATCACTTAATGTTCCCGATATCAATTTACACAAACTCATTAACAATAATAGCTAGGAACGCGACAGTTCCAACTCGAGCGAGGTCGAGCGCCACTCGACAACTGCCGAGAGACTCCCGCCGGACTGCCACTATTGACTCTGTCCCACGCCTGTCGACAGATGGCGCCAGCGTTCCACAGACACCTGCCCTCCGACATATATATATCGTACTTTTGACGGCCTCGCTGGCGCAGTGGTGCGAGTACTCTGCCTTGCTAGCAGGGATCCCGGGTTCGATCCCCAGTAGGACGAATCTAGGAAATTGTATTTTCTAATTAGTCTGAGTCTGGTCTGGTGGGAGGCTTCGGCCGTAGCTAATTACCACACTACCAGCAGAGATGTACGGGCCACAACAAAGAGATTTGTGTTCCGGTACGATGCTATGTAGAAACCGTAAGGGGTATATCGCATTTTATCAGATTAGCACACTTTCATATTAGATTGTATCATCACTTACCATCAGGTGAGAGCACAGTCAAGCGCTCAATTGTCTGGCTGACAATTTAGCCCGCAAATGAGAAAACGCCTGCGTACAAAGTACACATGTCAGAAGTGTAACTTCTTTGACCAATTAATTTTTAAGTCTTGTTTATTACAAATCTTGAAATTATTGAAATTAATTGTCATTAATGTATGTAATAAAATTAACACAAATAATTTATTGAAATCTCAAATGACGAATTGTAAACAAAAGTGCGTGTTTTTTGTCAATATTACAATCAAATTTTGTTTTTCTATTCAAAATTTAGAAAAGAGATCTTATGAATTATTTTTGTTTTATATTTATTGAAAAATAGTATATGAAATTATAAAATGTCTCATGTTATTTGGTAATATTAAAACTACCTAACTTTCAAACGAATTAACATAAAAAAACGCTGCATTGTCGTGACGCCAAAGAAGTTTCACTTCAGTAAAACAAGACAAATTTGTTGCCTCATATCTATGTTCTATCTATCTATCGATTAACTAATTCCCTTATATAGAAATAAAACTGCTAACGCGAAATGCAAACATTCAACTGTGCAAACTGCGGAAACAAATGAAGCAGTGTTTGAACATACAACGTAATTCGATCTCTCGCACGAATAAACAAACATCACCTACCATCAGGCGTGCCGCCCCGACTCACTGCTACACAACTTGTTGTTTCAGCAAAAAATTTAACAATATTTTCACTCCGCTCTGGCGTGATTCAATTAAAAATACGCGTTTTCATGTAAAAGGTTCACATTTTTTCATTAGCACTGCTAAAAACTTTATACAGAATTAAAAATATAGGTGTTGGACCAACATATATGTAGGTAAGTCAATGTTTGCGTTAGTTTACTTACGTTACGAAATGTATGAAGTTTTCTGTGTATTTATTTCTGAATAAGTATACATGTTAGACCATTGTTTCTATATCATAAATATAAAATAAAAAAACAAACACCTTTATAGGAAACGGATCGAGGAGTATGACATTTCACACACTTATTTGAACTAATATTATACAGAGGAAACATTTGTGTTATTGTATATATGTATGAACTGTCTCGTTGGACTTATGATTAGCATTTTCGAATACAGGCATGAGGTCCTGGGTTGGAGTCCCGGGTCGGGCCAATTCAAAACTCAATATTAAGTTTTCTATTAAGATTTTTACATTATTTGCCCAAAATTGAGAATGTTGGCGGGGTGCTCCACCCCCGTGCCTCGTAGAGCAAGTTAAGCCGTGAGTCCTGCGCCTGATCTCTCTCCGGTCGTTTTGAATTCCCGTTACATCGGACTATGAGAGCAAAGAAATAGACAGCACACTACATTTGTGTACTATGCCTGCCAATCCGCAGTGGAGCAGCGAGGTGGGTCTATGCTCTAAAAAACTTCGCTCCTCGGAGTAAGGAGGCCTGTGCCCAGGTGTAGGATGTTAGTGGGCTGCTACTTTTATGTATATATGCATGTAACACGAAAATTGTGATTGAAATTGAGAAAGGCATGCTTAGATGCCTTGGGCACGTAGAGAAATTGAATGAAAGGAGACTGACAAAAAGAATTTATAAGTCAAGAGTGAATGCGAAAGACCAAGGCGATCGTTCCTGGACTAAATCTAACTAAAATTAAAAGAATACTCTAAACCGACGAAATTGTATGAAAGGCTTAATAAGAATGAAAGAAGGAAGGAGATATGCAAGGATCGTGGCAAGTGGAGGACGTGATCTGTGGCCGACTCCTATAGGAATGAGGCGTAATGTTATATATTTTCTAAAATAAAAAACTAGGTACTTAAAAAACTTTATCCGCGATGCTGTACGTCCAACTACTGTAGTTAGGCCGCTATAACTCGTTTCTAATATTTTAAAAGTTAATAAAAGTTCCTATATAAACAAATATGCCTAAATAAACAAACCATATTAATCAAACCTTTTTATTAATCCTTGTATTTTATTATAGGCCATTTCAATAGGTGTAAAATACTTTCTAAATGATTAAAGTAGGACATTCCATTCAAAAGATATGACGAATTTAAAAATGTCAATCTTAGAAAATAAGTTAGAGTCAGAGTCTTCGTGGGTGAAACCGCGGGGTGTTGCTAGTAGTTGATATAGAGAAGGAGTGCAAAATGCTAATATATATTTTTAATAATGCTTATAAAATCAATAAAAATCACATGCGCATAAAGAGTATATATACGTATTTGTTAAACGCTGACAATTATGTCAAACTCCATAAGGTTATAAAAAAAGTTTTTATTGTCAAAAGTACTAAAGAGGTTACATTAGAAAGGTAAATATGGTGTTAAAGTTTTCTTAATATTTTTCATTTTTTACATAAATTTGTTTATTTTCTTTCACAGAACTTTCCTGACTACAGCAAACCGAACAACAAAAGAATTATCGAAATTGGTCCAGCCGTCCACGTGAGCTGCCTTGACATAAGGAAATGTGGATAAAATAGATTATTGCAATAACTTTTTTTGAGTATGGAATTGATAATTGACTGCCTCCTTGGTCTAGTGGTTAGCATGTTAGGTTATAGTCATGTGAGGTCCTAGGTTCGAGTCCCGGATCGGGCCCATTCAAAAATCGATATTAAGTTTTCTATTAAGTGTTTCTCAATATTTGTCTGTCCTGCGTTTAATCTCTCTCCGGATGTCGGATTTCAGTCACTTCGGACTATGAGAGTGAAGAAATATAGAGTGCATTTACGTACTATGCCTGCCAACTCGCACTGGAGCATCGTGGTAAGGCTTATGCTCTAATAACCCTCTCTCCCACGAGTGAGGACGCCAGTCCCCAGCAGTGGGACGTTAACAGGCTGCTATTTACCTTTTGATAATAGAACCTAAACAATCTTAAAACATATAATTGAAATATTTATGATTGAATTTCGACTACTGTACGACCACTGGTAATCTATACTCCAGCAAGAATTAAATCAATTATTAAATTGAAAATTTGTACAACGGATATATAGAAAGTGTGAACCGATATAGCGTATGACAGACTGCTGTTAACACTTTGTTATGTTATTAAATTGTAAGTTTTTATGTTGTGGTTAGTCACTGATGTGGTTACACGTCGCTCAACAGAGTCTTGAAAATTAATAGTGTCCGCTTCCTGAATTAGCACATCAAAAGGGTGTGACAAATTACGCGCATTAAATGAATACACACATCAAAGGGCGCCCTGGTTCTCTTGTTGGTGAATTTGTTACGCACAAAAGGACATACACTCATGAGCTGACCGAACATAACTTTATTATAAGACTAACTAAACCGTGCAACTCCTCTTGCTCTTTATTCTCCTCAATTTTAGGCATGCGAAAGGAGTATAAAGCCCTCAATGGAAAGCTGTAAATTTTTTTTAACGTGCTGACTAACTTTGTTATTTATTTAAGTTTATTTTAGTGTTATTTCCATGTAACGCTATTACGTATTTATCCCTAGGAGTATATTGAGACTTGGCGTTTAAAGGAATCAAATCTCAAAAAACAAATTTAAATTGTCTATAGTCTGTCCCTTGGTAACAATTCTACCACCGGTTCGGAAAGTTGAATCCACTGAGAAGAAACCGACAAGAAACTCAGCGGTTACACTTTCACACATAGTTTTGTATGTTACATAATAAAGGAGATGAGGTAAATTACTATTATTTTCGAATCCAAGGCGTTATCTCATATCTCTTAAACATTGAAAATAAAACGTTAATACGTAAAGACACAGAAATATACAAATTATCTAAACGCGGTCATAAATTTTAAATAGAGTTACATAAAATTTACCTTTATAAGGATAACTAGCTATGCTTTGCATAATTTACATTGGGAAAGGAGTCACTTTGCTACATTTCAAGTCCATCACATAGTTTTAAAGATGTCCTTTGATCGAAAAGCAAATAAATGATTTGATTTGCGTGAAGATGTGGTTATAAAGTCTTTGATTACCATAAGTAGAAACAAAATTCGTGTTTTATGAATATGTTCAAGTTTCATTAAGTTCATTGAATTACTCATTAAGTGGATTATTTCTCTACTAAGAATGCCTCGAGGATCCACCCACGTAGATATCGTGACAATGGAAAGTCTTCTACGTCGGACTTATTTTCATAGATTATCCTTTTCAAACTCGTTATTTTTTTTAATAGAATATCCTATTGTAATAATTTATAAAGTATTCTACAGGTATTGAAACGGCCTCCATAAAATATTATTTAATAGCATAACAATTAATACAGAGGTATGAATAATATGACTTGAATAATATTTCACACCTTGGGTTACATTAATGCATTTTTCCTAGGGATCCCTATTTTATTTGAGAACGTAACATAGCCTATGTCGCTCAGTATAAATGCAGCTAAAATGGTGAAAAAAATTTTAAAATCGGTCCAGTAGTTTTTGTGTGAAAACGTTACAAACATACATATATAATAGTTGAGTTTATACAACAGTTTATGTAACCCAAGCAATGAGTCTTTACTTGACTGGTCTTGCTGTTCTTCGTTAGACCAAACAGAAGTTAACGACATTGTTAACTAGTGGTTATAAAATGAACCGATTATAGCTGAGTCATCATAGTTAGTGAGCCCTAGCTGTGTTATTCTAGCCATATTTCTAGCCATTTAAGTAACACCATAAAACACGCCTACCATATTAGCGCACTACCATCACTTACCATCAGGTGAGAGCGCAGTCATGCGCTAAAATGTCAGCCAAGCCAGCAAAAGAGAAATTGCCTGCGTACAAAGGACACATGTCAGAAGTGAAACTTCTTTGGAAAACAGATTTTTCAGTCTTGTTTATAACTTAGTTATAAATCTTGAAATTAATGAATTTAATTGTCATTAATGTATCAAAAGTGTCGAATGACAAAGTAAACAAAAGTGCCACGTGTTTTTTGTCAATATTAGAAATTATTAATCAAATTTTGTTTTTCAATTAAAAATTAAGAAAAGAGATCTTATGACTTATTTTTGTTTTATATTTAATGAAAAATAGTATAAAAGGTAAGTAACGTCAGTAGCAGCCCATTAACGTCCCACTGCTGGGCGCAGGCCTCCTTACTCCGAGGAGCGAGGGTTTTTAGAGCATACACCCACCACACTGCTCCACTGCGGATTGACAGGCATAGTACACAAGTGCACTCTCTATTCTTTCACTCTCATACTCCGGTGTGACGGGAATCCGACTCGACCGGAGAGAGATCAGGCGCAGGACCGACGGCTTAACGTGCTCTCGAGGCACGGGGGTGGATCACACCACCAATCTCCCAACTTCGGGCAAATATTAAGAAAATCTTATTAAAAAAGTCAATATTGAATTTTGAATTGGCCCAGAAAAATAGTATAATAAATTATAATTCGTGACGCTAAAGAAGTTTCACTTCAGTAAAACAAGACAAATTTGTTGCCTCATATCTATGTTCTATCTATCTATCGATTAACTAATTCCCTTATATAGAAGTAAAACTGCTAACGCGAAATGCAAACTGTGCAAACTGCGGAAACAAATGAAGCAGTGTTTGAACATACAACGTAATTCGATCTCTCGCACGAATAAACAAACATCACCTACCATGAGGCGTGCCGCCCCGACTCACTGCTACACAACTTGTTGTTTCAGCAAAAAATTTAACAATATTTTCGCTCCGCTCTGGCGTGATTCAATTAAAAATACGCGTT